>QLSR01000187.1:337069-352328 GCA_031780015.1 Citrullus colocynthis
AAAAAAAAAAAAAAAAAAAAAAAAGTAAGGATAAACATCATATCTATCGGAGAAACATCATATCTATTGGAGAATAAACACATGTTTTAGAAGAATCTCTTTGTCTGAACCGTTGCAGCATATGTTGTATGGTGTTGGATCAATTACAAATAACTATGTGAAGCAAAAAGACAAAAAGGAAATTCCATGCTATTAATTTCAATTAAAATTTTTCTCATAAATTAATATCTCAACGAATAATAATGCTCTATATATATGATGTTACATATGAAATGTATGCAAGGTAATAATTTGGGGGAAAAAAGAACTAATAATTGATTTAAAAGAGGTTAAAGAGATAAACCATAATTAGAATGGGTGACACATGATGATTAACAAAAAGGAAGAAGCCAAACCAATAATGACACGGCCCTTGCTTTCATTTTACATTGGAACAGCATCTGCAAGAAAAGTTCATCTTGCCGACTTGGAGATAACTATTATTTATTATTTTAATGATAAAGAAATTTGATAAAAACATATCCCAATAAAAGAAATAATAGTAAAAAAAAAAAAAAAAGTGATATTATTGTTCCCCCCACGCTCATCTCAAGCGTGTGTTGGGTTGAATCTACTACGTGACAAAGTAGCCTTTATTTCTAAATTCTACACGCGCTACCCATGTGAATGTAATTTTTCTCACTCTCACTCCCTATTTTTGAGGTATTTTCTAATTAATTATGATCAAAATTTTTAAAATAATACAATTTCAACAGTCTTTTCACACAGGTTTTGATTTATTAATTCCACCATCATTCACTCACTCACACCAACATAATTCACCTAACTTCAATTTGGCTTATTATCTTCTAAGTTGAAGGTCTCGTTCTTATTTTCAAATATAATAAGACGAGCCAATTTATTTATAAATAGGAAAAAATATCATTTGTTAATGAATTACCCTATTGTAAATTCTAGGCTGGTTTAGGTATTAGGATAAAATTAAGGCATGATTGCAAAACTATTAAGATCATGTTTAAGATTGCTTTTGCAATCTTAAAAAGCAATAATATGAGAATATTAATCGCTTAGGTTATTTGGTAAAACAATTTATATATTAATCTACTTAGAATCACTTTTAAATTTGTTCTAGCTTGATAAAGCTATTTGATGGAGCTTTTAGATTTTAGCTTTTCTAAAAATTTGTTATACTCCTTTACCCATCTCAAATTTATAACCATTAATTTATTTTCTCACATTTGTTTTAAATTTTAATTGGTTCAATTTCGTATAATAGTTATTTAAAATAAATCTTTTATTAAAAAAACTAGATTCAAATCATATATAAAGGATAAATTTAAATTAAATATGAATGCAAAAAATAATTAAAATGATAAACTACTTTTTGTTCCTATAACTATATTACACGGATTTAGCATTAACTTGCTAAACATTGCAACTAATTTTTCTAATTTAAAATTAAATTTTACCGAACACTATTTAACTTCTTCTCATAGTAGAGTTTTCTAAAAGCATAACTATCTGCAATTGTTTTAAAGCTACAGCAATCCCAAACTAAGTCTAAGTCCGAAATGATAGGGGATTGAGGATTAAGCAATAAAAGAAATCCATTTTGGTTTCAAGCCACTAAGTCGAGTGTTGATCAAACCTCCAAGTCGAGCCTTAAGCTAAACCTAAGGGTCGTCCTCCAAGAGCCTTCTAGTCGTCTTTCCTCTATGTCATCTCGATGATTAGTTCTCCTAAGGAGTGCATCCAACTAAGAGAGTGCAAAATAGAAAGAGGGAAAATTTGAATTTCTCAATAATTGTGCAAACTTTAATAATATTTTTTTAAATTGAAGTTAGAGTTATTTAACTCTAATACAAGAAGTTAGTAATTTTTCATGTAAAAAATTTTAAAAAGAAAAAAAAAATCTCCCACCACACTTAAATTGAATATAATAATTCAAAAGTATGGAAGCTTTGCGAAGAGGAAATTTCGTAAAGTTTTTTTTTTTTTTTTTTTTCTATTTTATTCGTATTAATTAATACCTTCAATCCAATCGAAATCATGAACAATTTGAAAACAATTTATTATTATATTTCTTAAAAGAAAAAAAAAAATTGCTTCGGTCTCCAACTGTGTGTGTTTCCCTTTTTCTTTTGTTATTAGCAATAAATAAAGATTGGCATTGGCATCGGCATCGGCAATAGTTAGTGGCAGCTCTCAAAACATCCCACGAGCTTTAAATTCCCTCTTCTTCCTTATATATTCTTATCTTTCTCTCCACTCTTCAATTATTTCTCCCATTCCTTCTTCCCTTCCAATTATGGCTCTCGAAACTTGGCTAATTAAGGTCAAGAACGCCGTCTCCAACAAATTCGATGTGGTTCGAACTTCTTCCACTACCCTCAATTTCAAACCCACGTCTTCTAAGAAATCCCCAAACGTTGCCGTTTTGGCCTTTGAAATTGCTGGCCTTATGTCCAAGCTTTTGCATCTATGGAACTCTCTGTCTGATGACAACATTATTCGTCTTCGAAATCAATCCATTTCTCTTGAAGGAGTCCACAAAATCGTCTCCAACGATGATGCTTTTCTCCTTGCCCTCGCTTGCGCTGAAATCACTGAAAATCTTCGACTCCTTGCTAACTCTGTTTCCCGTTTGTGCATCAAATGTGATCATCCTGATCTTCGATCCTTCCATCGCTTGTTTCATGAATTTGCCGACTCCGGTCGCGATCTTCACAATTGGGTACGTTCAAAAAAACCACCCCTAAGCTCAAAAGCTTCCCTGTTTTGTTGTTGTTTAGTTTCTCGTTTTCTTAGAAATGTTTCTACAAGGCAAATCAAACGGCCGTTGATATATCCATGAGTAAAATATTTGGGGTTGAATTATTAATAATTTGTGGATTTTATTGATGGATGTTTACATTTTGATTTGCAGATATTGAGCGAGAAAGAAATGGAGTGTAGGAACAAGAGAATAGAGAGATTAGTTACAGTGACGGCGACTCTTCATAGAGAAATGGATGAGCTTTCAATAATGGAAACTGGGTTAAGAAAAGCAGTAGCAAGTTTAGAGTCATGTCAACAAGATCAGAATAGTAGTAGTACTCCACCATTAGAGACTTGTTTGAAAGAGCAAAAGATCCTGGATCTCCAACAGAAGATCTTATGGCAAAGGCAAGAAGTAAAGTATCTAAAAGAAAAATCCCTCTGGAACAAAACATTCGACACAGTGATATCAATTCTAGCAAGGTCAATTTTCACAACTCTAGCAAGAATTAAACTTGTTTTCGGTTTGGCACCTCAATTCCCATCTTATCTCCCCCGTAGCCTCTCCGCCTCCGCCGCCGTCCACCCGCTCAAGAACTTAAACGACAACGTCAAGGATTTTGATCCAATGACCAAAAATGCATTCTTCCAATCCAATTCCAAACTTTTAAAGCCGCCCCCGACCACTCTGGGAGCCGCTGGGTTGGCTCTGCATTATGCCAACTTGATCATAGTCATGGATAAAATGATCAAATCGCCGCAACTTGTCGGTGTGGACGCAAGAGATGATCTTTACTCGATGCTACCAAACAGCGTCCGGACGTCGTTGAGAGGGCGGTTGAGAGGGGTCGGGTTCACGGCGAGCGATGCGTCGTTGGCGGGAGAATGGAGGGAGGCAATGGGGAGAATATTGGGGTGGATGTCGCCATTGGCACAAAACATGATAAAATGGCAAAGTGAAAGGAGCTTTGAACAGCAAAATTACATGGCGCCAAAGACTTATGTAATGCTTTTGCAAACGCTTTATTTTGCTAACAAGGACAAGACAGAAGCTGCCATTACAGAATTGCTTGTGGGGTTGAATTATATTTGGAGGTTTGAAAGAGAAATGACTGCTAAGGCCTTGTTTGCTTGCAACAATTTCATTACCACATGAAAATGGAAATATACATTCTTTTTTTTTTCGTTTTTTTTTTCTTCTTCTTCTTCTTCTTCTTCTTCTTCTTCTAATTTTTTGCTTGGAAAATTCTCAATACCATTGGAAGTGGACACTGATCCTGAAGCAGCGTTTGTTTTGACTCTTTTAACTCTGCAAGATGTATATTGTATATTTTTATCTATGTAAAGGAATATGATGATTTTAATTTTTAATATGGCAATTATCAACAGAGTAGAGACGAAGGGGACAAAAATGATGGGTTTTCTATTATATTATTCTTGTATGTTGGTATTGCTATAAGAAGTTTTTATTAGTTTTTTACCAACCAATTTAATCATACCATTTTTTTTCTATATTTTTCCTTTACCAATCAGTCGTTCAATTAAGACATTTGTATCTTCTTTTACTTTCAGTTTCCATTTAACATTGGTTGAACTATGTTATTTGTTGACTGAGAGGCTTGAATTTTAAGGATTTTATCTATTGTTTTTAAATTTTTAAAGTGTTTAATTAATTTTTAAACATGCCTTTAATTCATCACAAATTGATCTATTGATAGTAAAACAAATTATATATATAAAAAACAAAAGAGTACCAATTTTTTTTTAAAAAAATCTATTAGATTTGAACATAAAAATTTTATGTTTTTGTTAGAACTTCAAACTTTTTTAAGATGTTTGTTTCAAAGGCTGGACTTGTAATCAGTTTGTAGTTTGATTAACTAAAAAAACAAATATAATTTATCATCGAAAATTTGGAGAAAAAAAATATAGTCCATTAATAATTAGCGGGTGATTTAGTTTATAAATTAACCCTAAAGGAAAAAAAAAAAAAAAAGTGAAAAGAAAAAAAAAAGTTTTCATAAGAGCATGAGGTGTAAAGGAGGAATTATGATAAATCTAAAGTGGCTTAGGTTGTTCAAATCTAATACATTAGAACTTGTTAAAATGGGACCAAACTCATTCTCTTTTTAGTGTTTGCTATTTAGTTAATGGAAGCTTTAAAATCCATTAATCATCACGTAATTCATAATTGGCCTTTTCCTTTTATCTATTTTTCCTTAAACCCCACTTCATTGTTGAGAGCCGCTAAAGTGATTATGTGTCCTTTATAATTAATAATAATAAAAAAAAAAAAATCACTATTCCTATTTTTGCATCGTTGTGATAAAAAAAATAATTTATATATATATATATATATATAATATTATGTGTGTATATATTGTTCTTTAAATTATTGAGCGGAGGAAGTCGTCTAAAATAATTCGTTTGAAAATCAACTGTCTTTGTTAGTTGAATTAGTTATTCTCATTTGTTGCCTAATTCTTGAGAGAATTTATAATAGAGGATGGTCATTAACATTTTAAAATAATATTACCTAGTAGCATAAATTTAATGAATATATTTTTATTATTTTTGAAAACATGTAACAGATTTTTTTTAAAAAAAATAAATAAATTGACATAATATAAGATTTTTTTAGGGATATTTTTAAATATAGTAAAATAAACCAAAATATTTACAATTATAGCAAAAATTTCACTATGTATCTAAGATAGACCATAATAAACTATTGTTTGTGAGCTATTTTGGTACACAAATAATAGTCTACCGCAAATAGATTGTGCTATTTTGCTATTATCGGTAAACATTTTTAGTAGTTTTGTTATTTAAAATAATTTCTCATTTTTTTAAAAACAAATTTATAGATGGTATAAGATTTTTTTAAAAAGGTTTATTATCATTTAATGTGAATTGTAGATTCTTAGATAACATAATATTATTTTTTAATTCATTAACATTTAATATGACTAGCAATTTATAATTTAATGAGATTATTTAATGATTTAATGTGAAATTACCTAACATTTTCCTATAATCATCAACTAAAAAGGGGAAAAAGGGAAAATTAAAATTTTCTCCCTTAACCCCTATAGATAGTGTAGATTATTAGATATATAATAGTAAATTTAAATTATGTTCTATAGTTGCTGAATAAGAAATTTTTTACCAATCACAAATTGTCACGTCGTTTCTCTAATTAATGATGAAATTACAAACTACCACATTTGAGACCAATTAAAGGTGTTGATGTCCCAAATTAAAGTTGAGGACAAGGAACCATACTGGATTCTAATAATCATTGAATTGAACAAGTTAGTTGGGTCCAATTGGATCATAATACGATGGTCCAGGTTCAATTGAAAATTTACAAGTGAAATCCGTATTAATTGGGAAGAAAATAACATTACAAGGACCTCCTACCTCAACACCATGTTAAATTACTGATTAACTCAAATACTTAACTAATGGGTTATGGTAAATTTAATTATTTTTACCCTTAACAAAAATTTTATAAATAGGGAAACATTTATTCATTTTGGGTTTCAGAAATTCAAGACTCTAGAGAGAAATTAGAAAGAACTCTTTAACTATTAGAATACTCCCTAAATTTCTGAAGTTGAACACTCCTTGAAGACTCAAGTCCTTTCAAGATTAGAAAAACTCTTATCAAACTTCAATTTCAAGAACCTTCATGCATTTCATCTTCCAAGTGAAACATAATCATTCAAGAGAGAAAACTAGAGGATTAAGTGTTATAGATCTAGTCACATTCACATAAAATTAACATAAACTCAAGTTCAGCTCATGAATCACATTCTCTAATTAAAATCTCATGCGAGCACTAGTGAACAATTATAGGATGAAGTAATGAAGTTTGAAAATATATGTCAATTATCACTCAACAATAATGATTGATTAATTAGTTGGTGACTAAAATTGGTGAAGAAATCATATTTTTGAAAAATAACTTCATTGAAAATTAAGTATACCTTTTAGGATAATAAGAGATAGATAGATTCGAATGACACACCCGGTTAAGGTAGGTGTAGGAAATAAAAGCATGAGCTAGGTCAACGGTCAAGTAGAAGGCCGTGCCAGTGGCCCATTTATTTGTTTGTGAAGTCTGGGGTATGAGCCTTGCCAGGCCCAAAGATCTCACCCCTAATGAGAAGATACAGCAAAATGTGATGGAAATTGAAACTAAATCTCAAAACAAAATCAAATCACAGAAAATTCACACCAAAAAAGAAAAAAAAAAAAAAAAAATTCATTTTTTTTAATTAAAAAATAAATTAGATTAAAAAACAATTGGTTACAACAAAATACTACTTAAAATCATTAAGTAAAATCTTATAAAAATCATGTTAAACAATTTTGAAATAAATCAAAAGGTAATTAAAAATCCAATTAACTATTGTTAACTATAGCTTAACGTGACAAATGAGAATTTCATAGATGAGATTAACCCTAACAACACAAATAGTTCTGATCATACATTTTCTTGAACTTCCTATAACTTTCTACTATTTTTTTTTTTATATATATAATTCTCAAAGGTTCAAAATGCCGATGTCGACGGAAATATCGAGATTCTAAATTTATGAAAAATTTGACAAAAATATATAAAAAAAAATGTCGATTTTGATGAATATTTCTGGAAAAGTTAAAAAGACGAAAAAAAAAATTAGTAAATAAACAATTTCTGACTTTTAAGTAAGTTACCATGTTTATTATTTATATTATATTTACATTAGTGACATTTTGTTGATTATTTTTTTTTTTATGTTTTATGGATTTTTCTACAAGATAATGAAAATTTTGGATTCACTCTTCATGTCGATATCGAACCCATAAAAACATAGAAATATCGACATGTAGATGGAAATTTAATGCTAGAGTTTAGAGTTTCATTAAACATATTATTCAAATTTATAATCAATTAAAAATTTATCCATTCTAAAAGAAAATAAAAATATCAAAACTTATTAAACTTAAAACAAAATAACAAATCTCAAAAGTTGTTAATTAAACTTATAATTTAACCTAATTTTGATTTATAATAGACTTGTAGTTTCCTAGACAATTTCACGTAACAATACAATTTTAGTCCCTATAATTTTAATCCTCAATTCTATAATTATATAAAACTTAATAGGCCCCATTTCGTAACAAACAAGCTTATTTCCTCCTAATTTCATACAATGATTGTTCATCTAAAATCTTTTTAAGTAAAAAAGTTGAATTCCAAATTCCAAAAATATATTTTAAAAATTACTTTTTTAAAAAAAATTCAAAATTTCGGACAGTTTTTGAAAATATTAGTAGGGAGTAAATAACTAAATAAGAAATTTAGGAAAATTGATGTTTACAGGTTTAGTTTTTATAAATCAAAAATAAAAAATTAAATGCTTACCAACTAGTTATTAATATCTAAATTTAGTTTCAGTTTGATTTGTGAGATTTCTTTAAGTGAGGTCAAAGTTTAAATTTAATTTTTAATTGGTCAAATTTGAAAATGGTTTATAAAAGATGACATTAACATCATCAAAATTTGGAACCTAAACTATATTATGTGAGTACTAACATTTCATGAACAACTTCTAAAATTGTGATTGAATTTTAAATTTTACTTTAAAAAACGTGTTTGAAATACTAATTTAATCCCAAGCACACTTGATCATTGTAAAAATTAAGAAAATTAGAGATTCTTCCTAATTTAGAATTTTTTTAAGAAGCCTTGAAACAGGTCCACGAATAAATAAATAAATCGTGGACCAGGTCCATAACTTCTTCTGCTGCTAACTTTGTCTGCCAGGTAGGAAGTTGTAGACGGGGTTACAATTATCGTAGGCATGAACAAAGACCACGATCGTGGTCCCCAAACGCGCCCCCCTCCCCTCATAGTCGGTCCCGCCAAATTGATTCTTCCTTCAACTTTCTGCCTTCTCTCCCCAGCCCGCCGCCGTCCGCTACCGTATGTCGTCCGCGGTTTACTCCCCTGCCGCCACCGTTGTTTCTGTAGGTGATCTTCCTGTTGTTTCTTTTTAAATTTTTTTCTAATATATGATAGATTTTTTTAATAGTTTTTTAATAATAAAAAAAAATATATGTTGATGAATGACCTAGAATATTAAATTTGTTAATTTTGGTTCTGGATAGTTGGTTTTTGGATTGTTGAGAATTGAAATTTGGATGTATTTTTATTTTTATTTTTATTTTTATTTTTTTTATAGATATAAGATACATTATTGCTGCAATTAACAATGATAGCACAGTTATTGTTGCATCATAGTGCTAGTATTGAATTACAAATCATGTGTTTAAGGCTAGAAATCAACATAAAAGTGCAAGTTAATTGGATACATAAAATAGTTAAATTAAAAGCATTTGAATCTTGATTGTGTTATATTTATTCAATTATATTTAAAATCCTTTGCAAAAAAAAATATATATATATATTTTTTAAAAAGTACACTTCTATTATTCATGTAATTTTTTTGGCATTCCCAAAAAGAAAATAAAAGTAACAAATTTCCAATGAATCTAAACCCTAAACTCCAATTTATCGGCCTTGCATTCGACAATTTGTTTGGCCAGAATATTCCGGCCGATCGCCTTGTGATCAAAATCGCACGAATGCTCTTCAGGATACCTATGTTTGCCGCAGAACGAACCTCCACACCGGCAATTGAACCCCAACAATCCGACCTTCTTCCTGCAAATTTTGCATCTATTTTTCGGTTTAAGCGCTGGATTCTTCTCACAAGTTCCAGGACTGTGTGATGCAGAAGGAGATTGTCTCGTTCCGAGATTTGGTTCTTCATCCTTAATTTGATTTTTTGAGTTCTCTCGTCGTTCAGAATCTTCCGCGGTTCCTTTCAGAAAAGCGGCGTAACAAACAGAGCAAAGATTTCGGTTGTTCGGATTTCCATAGAAGCCACAGTTGTTGGCACAGAGAGGAGCGTCGGCATCATTCTTTGAACTTCCAGAAGCCGCCATTGAATCTTTCGATCTTTTTTTTTTTTTTGTTGGAACTTGGATCGATTCGAGTGAGAGAAGAGGATTTGATGACGGGAATGAGTCCGGTAGAACCTCATCATATAGATTGATATTTGAATCTGATTAGGAAAATCTCAGATAAATTAAATCCGGAAAGAATTTGGATTCGAATATGTTTAACCACATATCTTTCCAAATTTTAAATATTTTTCTTTTTAGATATTAGTTTCCTTTCCGGAAACTCTATAGATTAGGATATAACTTTTTTTTTACCAAACTAACTAATTCTAATGATTTTTTTTTTTTTAAAAAGACAATAAATAATAAGAATTGATGTAATCGTTTGTAAATATTTTGTATAAGTTTATAATTTCCAATACTTGTATATATATATAAATTATTTCCAAAAAAATATCAATTTACTCCCGTTGATAATGATTTTTGTCCTTTAAAAAAAATATATAATAATTTGTAACTTCAAATATTTCACTTAAAACTCTAGACTACTTTTTTCTTTTTTTTGGAGTTAAAAATTAAATAGGACTTCTTTTTAGTGCAACAATGGAAGAAATAGAGGATTAAGCCTTTAATTTTCTTGGTCCACATTTTTTTAGTGCAACTTTTATATGTAAATCAAATAGACCATTATAAGAGTTTCTGATTTTAATTTATATAATAATTAATTTAGATTTTTAATTGATTGTAATTTTCAAACATCAAGGAAATTTGTTTTTTTTTTTTTTTTTTTTTCAAAGAGAGCAGTTTCAATCCCAAAATAATAATTAAAAAAATAATATAATTAATAAAAGTGAAAATAATTAAACACCTAGTTACCCAAAGTCTCTTGACAAGGATTGTATCAGCCTCAACCTCATGTGCCAACATCTAAAATTTATACAATCAAACTTTCTTTTTCCCCTCACTAACATTCATAAAAACAAAGTTCTTTTTTCCTTGCTTTCCATAACGTATGGAGTAAGAGAATTTCAAACATCTTAAAATTAAGTTATTATAAGCAATCTTGACTAATTTGACTCATTGGTCACATCAGTTGGTATACAGCTAATGCCATCCCCATTTTCTATTGAAGTAGATACATTATACTCCACAAAATCCCCATTCTTGGATCTTGTTAACCCCTTTTCCTTGATGACCTAACATGCAATTACATTTAGAACGCCAAATATCCTTGAACATTTAACTCCCGAGCTCATCCAGGCCAGTATCTATACCTAATACAAAGCTCACAAGCTAGAAACCTTCACAACAATCGCCCAAATTGGTGTATAATATGAAAAAATGGAGTGGAAACCATATATCACTTTTTCCTCCATTTGGCTTCCTCTTTTCAGTTCCTTTTGATGGAAGTTCTACCTTTCCCGGTTCCACAAAGCCTCTTTTTTCTCTTGTTTTGGACTCTGTAGGATCTCACCTGAAGAGCTCTAACTTTGTGGCAACTTTGGCTGGAAAAGACATTTTCACTAATTACTCTCACTCCTCCTTATGAGTTTTCTGTAACCTTCCTTTGAAAAGAGCGGGCTTTCTGCCCCCACTGTCATTGAAGTAAGAATCTAAGCTACATTGTAAACATTTGGATGGGAACTGGAGAGAAGTGTAGAGGGACTAAGGGTAAACACACTAAGAACTGGAGGGTGCATACTTTCATTGGAACATTCATGTTTGTGTGGCCAGCAGAACAAAACCATGAAGTTATGAGTATGGTATTTTTCTCTTTTAAGTTTGAGCGAGAGATTTAAGCCTTTGAGCTCTTGGTTGAGGGTACATACTTTATGTCAATTTAGTTATGCTTACATTAGCAAGTATTGTATATTGTTGCAACAATGTTAATCAAACACCTTTTACTTTTAAGGCTCATTGATATATCATATACAGTATTTACTGTTATTTGTGATTTCACGCTAAGAAAAAACTAAATATGTGCTATGTGACAACCTATCATCTTTCTTTTCCTAAGGAAAAAAAATCAAGAATCGAAATTCTTCAAGAAAATCAAGAATCTAAATTCTTCAAGGAAATCTGAAGTGAAGAGGGAAAGAGAGCGAGAGAGAAAGAGAGAGCAAGAGGTGACCTAGGTGAGATGAGGATTTTGAGCACGTCTTAGGAGAACAAATCCAATTCTCCAAATCGAAAAGCATGACCCCAGCCTAAGCATTAAGAAAAATAATCAGATTAGAAAATCATCAAACTAAATTCTTCAAGAAAATCAGTAAGTATAAGCTTAGCAGAAAAAAGTCCACGAACCAGTACAATATTTAAATGCATGTGGTACAATGTTGCCAACTGCTATCTTGACGAACACAACCACCATGATAGATGCTATCAAAATATCCGAATGGCTCACCAAAAAATGTACAATGAGCATCCGAATACTTGAAACTTGAAAGGAAAAAGGTTGCAAACTAGTTGCAGGGTGGTTCTTCATATCACCTGTTTCACTTTCGCCTACATAGTCATAGATGCAGAAGCCTCATTACTCAAATTCCAGACATTCAGTCCTTTGACATACATCTCAGACAAAATAAGTTGGGCTTCTTGAAACCTTCTCTCTCTCTTAAGACCATCAATGAGTTGATTGCAAACAGAGGAATTTAACAAAAAATTGTCTTTGAACATCTCTTTATACCATGCATGTGCCTCGCTATAATCACCAAGTTCACATAGTCCCTTAACTAAGATATTGTAAGTGTCAGCCTTAAGAGTCAACCCTCTAGCCTTCATATCCTCAACAAGTTTCCTTACTTCTGTAACCTTACTATCTCTGAAGCATCCTAAAATTAAGCTGTTATAAGTCATCTTGTCTAGTTGGACCCCTTCATCTATCATCTTTTTGTACAAAACAAATGCATTTTGAACATCTCCGTTTTCTATATAGCAAAAAATCAGTGCATTATAGACAACTCTATCTGGAGCAAGATCCATGTGTAACATTTCATTGTACAGTTTCTCTATAGTATCTAAACCAACCTTGCTACAGCCAGATATTAAAAGATGGTATGTTATTAATGTAGGATTGATTCCTCGCTTCTTCATAGTTTCATATAACTCAAGACCTTTTTGGGGGTTCCCAGAACTACAATAACCAGAGATAAGGGAGTTGCATGTGATCACATCAGGTGTAAGACCACTGTTTGTAATTTGGTTGACTAACTCTTCTGCTTCGATCACCCTCCCTTCCTTGCCCAGTCCATTGATGAGCGAATTGTACGTTGTAAGGGTTGGGGTGATGTCCCTATCAATCATTTCATCAAAAAGCTTGAAAGCGTCTTGCATTTTCCCTGATGTGCAATTACAATCAATCAGCATATTATAAATTTGGGCATTTGGAAAAACTCCTTTACCATCCATATCAGCAAAAACTACTTCAGCTTCAACAAATCTACCAGCCTTGCAGAGACAATTAATGAGAGTTCCATAGCTTACTACATTTGGCTTTATCCCTTTACTTTCCATTTCTTCGAGAACTTGGAAACATCTATCAAAAAGACACACCCGTCCATAACCATTGATAAGGATGTTATAGGTTTCAATGCTAGGGAAAACTTCCCTCCCTATCATCTTCCTCAACCATTCCTCTGCCTTGTCCATCTCTTTTATTTCACAAAATTTATTGATCAACGAATTAAAAGTGATGCAATTGGGCGCTAAGCCTTGATGTTCCATCCTTTGGATGGTTAATATAGCTCCATCAATATTTCCTTTTCGGCAGTACCCATCCACAAGTACATTAAAAATTATTTCATCCGGAACCAATCCATTCATCATTAATTTCACCAAAATCTCCTCTGCTTTTTCCACCTTCCCACCTTTACATAACCCATTCAACAAAATACAACAAGTATATTTATTCATTCTCACCCCTTTTTTCACTGCTTCTTCATGCAGAACTATTGAGGCTTCACCATCACCAGACCTCAGATACCCATCAAACAGTATGCTGTAGGTAAATCCATCTGGTGCAAACCCATAAGTTTCCATCTCATGCAATAGCTTTTTAGCTTCCTCCACCTGCTTTGCCTGACAGAGCCCACTTAGCAAAGAATTGTATGTTACAAGATTAGGTCCCAACTTTTCATGCTTCATCCTCTCCTTCAAACTAAAAGCTTTATCCAGTCTTCTCACTTTACAATATCCATTGATAATTGTATTATAAGTAACCAAATTCGGGGACACATTTCTGTTGATCATTTCATCAAATATCTTCTGTGCATCAATCATCTTCTTCTCTTTGCAAAAGCCGGAAATTATCACATTATAAACAAACACAGTAGGATTAATCCCTATCTTCTTCATGCAACACACCAAATCACATGCCTTATTCATCTCCCCTAGTTTTATTGCCGCCTCAACTGCCTTACCATACATGAAACTATCTGGTTGAATACCAGATTCAACAAGTTCAGAAAAGAAGTCAAGCGTTTTTTTAAACTCTTTTGAAGACATTAAAAGTTTAAATAAAACAGTGAGGGTAGCCACAGCAGGAACAACACCATTTTTCTTCATTGAGGTGCATAGTCTTATGGCGTCATCAGTCATATTGAGATCCAAAAACGCCATAAACAACATATTTGAAAAGACATGCTTCAAGGATGGAGAATGGACAGAAAAAAGTGCAATGAGATCACAAGGTGATGAGAAAGGAGATTTGGAGAGAATTACTGACTTAATGAGCCTCTTGGCAGCACCCGTGCGCTCCTGTTGAAGTAAAATCCGTAGCTTCTGAACTAATTCATGACACAAAGGTTCCGGAGAGTTGGAATGTTGGTTATTGGTGGTGCTTAATGTTACTTCCGGATGACTAGGAACCTGTTCAATTTGATTGGGTTTGTTCTGGTTCTGGGTAGAAGTAGAAGTAGAAGCAGAGCAACATGGGTTCGAGGTGCGAATAAATGCAAAATGGTGTATTCTGAATCTAGTGACAGGGATTCTGGGTAAGTAATTTCCATGCCTTACCATTTTCAGCTCAAACTGAAACAGTTGGTTTAAAGATTTTGCAAATGGAAGCAAAACATACTCATATCTCTGCCATCAACCACACCATTTTTCTGCCAGAAAAGAAGAAGAATGTATATGTCAAAACTCAAAAATAAATGAATAAATACTGTAGATTTAAATACAAAAACAAAATTGTTACCTCCAAATTCAAAATAATTTCTATCCAACCAAAGAGGAACCATCAATTATCAGCCATTGATACGAAATAAACATTAGGATGGTAAAAACTCGATCTTTTTACCCCCTTTTTGGAACTACTCGATTTTAAAGGATTTTAAATCAAAATGAATTTGAAATCATTCTGCTGTTTGGAATGAATATATAAAAAACAGATTCTAAAAGTCAAAATGATTTGAAATCGTGTTTCAAACCAATACTACAATAGGTCGGATTTTTCAACATTTCAAATTAAAATAGTCCTGGTTCCAAGTTAGCCCTCTGTCCAAACAGAGAGTGAGCAAAAGAAGGGGGGGGGGGGGGGGGGGGG
>QLSR01000187.1:352484-373451 GCA_031780015.1 Citrullus colocynthis
GGGGGGGGGGGGGGGGGGGGGGGGGGGGGAAGCTTTGATGACGACGATAGACATCGAGATGGAAGCATTGAGGTAAAAGGTAGCTTGCAGTGAGATCACAATCAGAGAGTGAGAGGAGAGAAGGAGAATGACTGCAGGAGTGTGCCGACGACGAACAATGAAAACGGTGAAGAACAAGGGAGAAGGAAGAAATCAAAGAGGGAGCAGAGTTGGGATGGGTGTGGCTGCCACAGGGAGTGAGGAAGAGAAGAAAAAAACTTACTTGTGGGTGGCGATGAGTATCTGCGAGCCAATTTCCCCTGCTACGAAGATGGGAAGATGGGCGAAATAGAGAAAACTAGAAAGAGGAACGAAAGTGACAGATCCTTTAGGGCTTATTTTTATTTATTATTTTAATATGAATGTATAATAAAATATAAAGACAGGAGGATGAAGGTTGGAGGCTATTGGGGTTTTTCTTTTTCTTCCAAATATCCCAACAATATATTTTATTTTTTACTGATTTAAAGTTTAATAAATTCTTTGGATTTCTTCTAAATATCCCAAATTGTATTTTCTACTGATTTAAAATTGACTACAAATTTTTTAGTTTCAAACAAAATCAGATTTTCCATTCTTTTTCATTTTTAAAAATCTAGAAATTTGAATCATTTCTTTCAAATTTTAGATGTCAAACTATGATTTTTCTGTTGACAATTATGATAACATTTGCCAGCTTTAAATTTATTAAGTTAATTTTTTTTTACTAATGATATATTAATTCACAGTGTTTCATTTTACTGAAAGTGTTAAAAGCCAAAACTATCTAGAAAAGTTTAAAATATATTCAACCAAATTTGTAATGAGGGATGCTTACCCATTTTGTTGAGTCAGATGCTTTGGAAGTTATCAATATTATAATCAGTTACTTGAAGGATCGAATGAAGTGAAAAACATTGTTCTACAGCTGAAAATACAGTAACCCACTATGTAGCTCGTGAAGCTTGTGCAAGTTCTTTTGTATCTAATCAAGGACCTTCTATGGAAGATGAACTTCTTTTTACCTTTTGATTTTCTTCTCTAATTTGATTCTCTTCTTAGTGAGGGTGTTTATATTCATGTTGTGTGATTAATGAATTGCTCCATTTAAAGAAAAAAAATAATCTTTTTATAATTAGTAATATAATTCTATTCAAAATTATAAGGGCAAAAAGGTAAAATATCACGCTTACTTTTTTATTCTTCTATTCAAACAAGAAAGTTTAATTTAGTGATTTAAAATCAATTTGGTTCGAGTCTCCAAACATAAATAGGATTTGAAATCAATTCCTTCATATAAAATTCTAGAATTTAAAATCATTTTTGTGGAGACCCTGGCACAAAGCTGAGTGTTGCAGGTTGATTTCAATCATAGGGGAATCAGTTAAACCAAGCGGTTTGGTCTTAGTATGGACCGAATCGATCAAAGATATTTGGTGACAAACCAAATCAGTATGTTTTCAGTTTGGCATAATTAACCCCCGTGATCTTCCGTTTGGAAAGGTCTGTCAGAGTCTCACGACGCTAACCTGAATAGAAAGGAATGTATTTGCATTGAGAAGCAAATTAACATATCATTTTGCTTAATGGATTTAAATGGATTTAGACCAAACAAGTCGAGCTGAACCAAAACCTGTTGGTGTGCTATATGTGAAAATTGAACCAAATCGATTTTATTTGAATGATAAAAGAGATAAAATTACATTTTTTTTCATCTCACAAATTTAAAAAGAAGTCTCCGTACTTTGATATTAAATTCTAATCAACATATCGACATTTTCATCAATATTTCTATATGTCTATAGACTTGCCATTGACGTATGGAATAAATTTTCATTTCTACTGTATTATAAGAGAATCAATGAAAGATATAAAAAAATAATAATGAATGTGAATATATTTGAAATAAAAAGTATTTTAACTTATATTTAAAATTTGAACAATATTTATTTATTAATTTATATATTATTTGATATTTCATTTTTATAAAACTTTTTTAAAAAATATTCACTTTAACGTCCACATTTTAATCATAACATTCTTGTTCCCATTGATTACGATTTATGAGCGCACATAAAATACTTCACGTCTGAAACTTAAATCCATGATTTTTTTTTTTTTTTTTTAATTCTCTTTTATAACAATCGAATAGCAAATTACATGCCTAACCCATCATGAACAAAATTCCTAACATCATACTTACAACGAGAAATCAGCGAATTAGAAAAATTAGACACTTAACATACCCCCAGTAAAACCTCCATGAGCTAATTCCTAAATGCACAATTTTCATCTACCAACCTGTTGGACAGAACAGAAATAAATGGCCGATTAAATATTTATTGGAAAAAGAAAAAAAAAAAAACAAAAGTTACCATTTTAAATAATTACAACACTAATATGAATTTTCCTACCCCAAATTCCTACAATAAAAAGAATACATCATGGTTAAATAGAAGAAAAAGAATAAAATTTGCAACTAAGAAGATACTCAATCTGACTATATTCCAACTTACAACAAAATATTACTGCCAACTACATCATCTACCACAACTTCTGAAGTCTAATGATTCTGATCATAATCAAATCCAGATGTCCTATTCCATGTTTAAACCAATAGGAAGAGAGCAGCTTTGGTTCTTCAATATTCCAACCCAGCTTCTGGCTTTCTTTATGGGAAGCTATGAAATGGGCTTCTTTGCTCCCATCAAAAGCAAAACCAATAAAGATTCTGATGAAAAAGAGAAGTCAAATCCTGTCACTGATATGTCTCAACTTTCCAAGTTCTTGGCACTCAACATTTCAAACAACATTGCAACTCCCATCAAACTAACATCATCAAACCTTTCCTGGGTAAGAGAATCACAATAAAAGACGAACCATACGAACAAATCAGTGATCTTAGTTTAGGCTCTCGAACGAAACCTGAAAGAAATTTGGTCCTTCAAACTTCGCTGCCAAAATGAGAACTCAGCTGGGAGACTTGGAAGTAACAGCAATCTTTTTAATCCTTTCAATAACTATCAGTAAATCATCTCGAGAAAGTGTAGTGAAACAACATCTAAACCATCCGGGTTCTATGCAATGACAAGCAGATCCAGGAGTCACATTAATTTTAGCTACATTGAGCAGCTTCTCCCATAATTCAAGTTCCCCTTTCTCACTATAAGAATTCATCAGTCCGCTCATATCAGCCCAACAGAAAAAACCAGCACTGCTCTTTGCACACTTAATTCCCAACTGTTTCAGACCAGCCACAAAAAGAACATACATCTCACGAATTCTCTTTCTGCTTGTCTCCAAGTATTCATTGACAAAGGTTCTATCTGAAAGCATCAAGGTTACAAGCCGCTGGGTCGGAGCGGAAATTGGGCAAAATCTTGTCATTTTTCTAGCAGCAGCCAAAACATTTTCATTTTGTGAGTAGATAACACCAACTCTAAGGCCAGGAAGAGAGAGGTCTTTTGACAGCCCATACACAATATGAACCCTATTCTTGTCTATATCTTCCGAATCAATAATTTCAGCCATGCTCACAAACTCCTCATTTCCATAGACTGACCCAGCAAATATCTCGTCAGATACAACATGGATGTTCTTCTCTTGAGCAAAATCTAAAATACTGTATAGCATTTCTCGGGGCAACATGTTGCCAACAGGATTTGCAGGATTAGATAAGAGAATTCCTCGAACTTTGACTCCTCGTTTCCTTGCTTGGTTGAATGCTTGCTCAAGAACGGTGATGTTCAAATTAAAGTTGTCAGCACTGCGACAGTGAACCGGTATTAAATCCACTCCAGTTCTCCACTTCATATCTCTATCAAAGCTGCATGTACCATTTCTAATTAAATAATCATATACTTAGGTAGCTAGACTCCTTTTGTGACCCAACATTTTCTTATAAAAAAAAAATTGGAGTAGAGTAGGAGCTACTAACCCAGGATAATAAGGAGTTGGGACAAGAAATGCATTACCAGGGTCAGCTAAGCAGAAACAGAGTACCTCAACTGCGGCGGTTGCACCAGATGTTAACAATAATTGTGATGGATCAAAAGAAACTCCACCACCCATTACCCGAGACATAAAACCTGCCATAGCCTACAATAATTGAAACTGGTTTTTAGACAAGAGCCTGGAACTGAATGCTAACTTGCTAAGAAGGTAATACAACAAAAGCAATATTCAATATAATACACAAACACACACACACACACACACACACACAAACTAACAAACAGAAAAAGGGAATATAACAGGTTCAAGGAATGGCATACAGCAACGAGCAACCCACTTCTTCAATAAAAGACAAAAGGAACAAAAAGAAAACAGAGAAGTTGTATACATAAACTATCATAAGAATAATTATCAATAAATTCTAGTTAAGAATAACATGATTGATTAAGAAAGACACTGCAATATAATATGGTTTAAGATTCTAAGCCTATATAATCTCAGTACGTACCCAAGAATTTAAGTTCAGCCTAAGCGTCAGTTTAAACTTTTAACTTTCATTACATTGAGCCCTTCAAAGCCCTCTAAACAGCAATGCAGGTATCAGGAAAAGAAAGCAGGACATGGACAATAAGAATAACATGTATTGCATTTCACAGACGAGTTTTAGTTTGTCAACTTCAGATTAAAGACAAACAGAGACATTGTAATATATAATTTTCAAAACACTGGAGCAAGTTAAATTTCATTCGCATTCACTCCTCAACTTAACAATCCAACATTACAGAACGGAAAGTTTAGAGGAAATGTGTGTTTCCACCTAAAGAATGGATGGAAAAGGAAAACAAAACATTAGATATAAGTACCATTTTCAGCTCCCACAATCCATCGAAAGGCTGATAAGTGGCTATCCCCGTAATATTCAACTCGACGCTAGTGGCTCCATTTATGGAACCAGTATAATTCTCCGATATCCATTTCTCAAGTAAATCAAAGCATAACTTCACCCACAAAAAACCAAAATAACAGGGTTGTTTTAGAAAAGAAACAAAATCCGAATTGGATAAATAAAAAGAGTTTGAATCAAAAAATAGAAAAAAAAAAAAATACCCTGTTCTCAGACAAGCCAAGCTGAATAATCCCATTCGGATTATCCAACCTATCGTAAGGATCCTCCCGAACGCGATCCAATCCAATATAGTAGGGGGAATTATTGGGCTTGGCAATCAAACTGGCTCGAGAAGAAACCCTTACCCGTCCAGAGGATCCACGGGCCAGTAAATTGGAGCGGGAGGAGGAGCGGTGGAGGTCGACGAGGTTAGGGGCAGAGTGAGAATGGGACGGAGGATTCGAGGAGGAGGAGGAGGAGTCGGAGTTGGGTGAACGGTTTCGCTTGAGATATAGCTGGAGGAAGTAAAAGAGGGCACAGGGAATGAGAGAGCCTAATAGGAGACCTCCACGGCCTTGGACTACGCCTTGCAGAGGCACTACAAGCCTCATGGCGGTGGCTCCGCCGCGGTTTCAGGTTCGATATCGGGAATTACGAATCTGAGTTCGAGGTCCAGGTGGTTTCTGGTTCACCGGAGATGCATGTGAACGACCGGCGTCGGAGGGGGGAGGTGGAGGAAGTGGTGGAGCTTTCAATTTGCGGTATGGATTTGGCAGATGACCATGAGGTTGCCTGCCGATGCCAATGCTGTGACCCAAACTGATTTTTCCCTTTTGTCCTTTTTTTTCTTTATTATTATTTTTTTTTATTATTATTTTCTTTTGAAGTGAATTGTAAGGCGAGAATGCGAGGGAACCTAGGAATCTGGATCATGGGATGGGGAATGGAGGGTTAATTTGAAAAATAGGCTGGGCTCAACTAAATGACTGAAATACCCTTCTAATTTTAATTTACAAACTTTACTGTCTCATTTTTCTTAAGAAATAAACATACTTACTTACCACTAGTGACATTCTAATTCACCACTATTGAGATTCAACTTTATCTCTCGTCTTTTAAAAGAGTACAGCTAATTGAGGCTAAGTAGTTAAATAATTATAAATATAGCATGATCTATTAATAATATATTTACAACTTTTTTTTTTACATTGTATTATATTTGCTAATACTTTAAATCTTATTATTATATTTATAACTGTCTACAAAATAAAAGGCTCTCAAATTTTCATGGATGGTCATTGGCCAATTTAACATTTACTAATGAATAAGTGTATTATTAAAAGTAATAATTCTTGCTAAAAAGTGTGTGGGTAAGTTTTTTTTTATTTCATTTATTAATACTTCATGTAGAGATGAAAATAATTTAAGTGGCATAAAACATACACCATCAACTAAAGGTTAAAGGTTCAAATTCTTCCCTACAAATTATTAAACTCAAAATAATAATAATAATAATAATAATAATAATAAGTTGAAGAAAAAAAAATCAAGTTAACAGATAGCACAAACTTGCTAATTTCTTTTACTATAGATATGTATATAAAGAATAATAGAAACTTAATTGTAAGAACTATATGGGAAAAAAATTGTGAAAAGAACTACAAATTGGAAACGCAATAAAGATTTCTTTCTTACATTGTAATTAATAGTTATATTATCGTAGATTTGAGAGTTTATATTCAAATTTCTCAACTCTTAATTTGTTACCTTTTAGTTAATATAGATATAAATTTATTAATATTTCAGATCTAATAAAATTGACTATATCAAACATATTAATGTGTGCAGGCATGTCTCATCCCATGAATAATAAACACATCATATAATATTAATTTCCTAGATTTCACTTCATCACCAACTTTCAAATGGGAAAGAGGGCAGGGCAAGTTTTTGTTTTTTCTCTTGTGATGGAAATAAAACACTCCTTGCACTATCCGAAACATGTAGAATAAGCTAGAGCTATAAACACTAATAAAATTCTTTACGTAAATTGATAAACTAGATATAAACTAATCCAATTGAAATTGATTAGTTAAACTAAACTATGCCGATACTATTTAAGATCTAATATATTAACAAAAGAAATCAAGGTTTCACGAGGAGTTGAACCCACCAACGAAATTAGAATTTGGGAGAAAAATAGAAATTGTCATATCATCTCCTTTATCAGGTATTATCAAAGAATAAAAATTTGAATTTGGTTGCCCCTCCTTCTGTGCTTCTTAAATTGTATCCAATAAAAATATGTCACGTGGCAATATTTTTAAAAAATAATTATTTTTGTTTTTTCTACTCTATATAAAAAGGGTTGAATGAAGTCAAACTGCACGCGTTGCTCTTATTTAAGAAAAAATGGTAGATTACATTTCTTCAAGGCTATGATTGTCGCCTACTAGTGACTTACCTTGTCTCAAAATCAAAAGACCGCCCTGCCTTTTCAAAATTTAGGCATGCCCATGTGTAAAGTTTACCATGAAAGAAAAAAAGAGAAAAACTTATATAGCAATTGATGTAATAATCTAAGACAATTAATACAACACATGAAGTTTATATACTTGGCAAAACCCCCTTTGTTTGGTTTGTTCCACCAAGGTGAAGGAAGTTGAATTTCTGATAATTTAGTCAATGGCATGTGTCTTAACCATCATAGCAACTATTTGATATATAATCAATCATTCATGGCAACACTTGGGTTAAACAATTAGATATGTAAATGAGATATGGTTTTCTGATCTGGGAAGGATTAAACATAAAATATGAATCAGGATCCATGTACTACCGTACACTGATTATAGTTTTCAATAGAGCATACTGCAGCTTGGGATATTCAAATTTAACCCCTCAAAAAGAAATTTGAGAATCCTATAATTAATATTTCCTATGTACAGCTGTCAGAGAATTCTATTTTCCGTTTTCACTCACAAAAAACTATATGTACTTTCTGTACATTAACCTAGCTGAATCAATGGTGAAACTAAAGCAATCTAGCAAAGAATCTCCAAAACCAAAATCGATTAAGGCTGAGAAATTGGCTCTGATATTCACAAACCTTTCAGAGGAGGGGAGACGACTATACTACGTTTGATGTTGAGTCACAACATTCTGTTATGTGCTTCAATCATTGATGCTTTCTCCTGCAGAAATAAAGTTGGAAAAAGGAAAATGGAAGTAAATAAACCAATCCCTCCCTAAAAGATTAAGTGCCTATTTGGAATGACTTTCTAAGTCTAAGAATTGTTTTTCAAGTAGAAAAAAGAGTTTTTAACCCCTTAGAAAGTCATTCCAAACCAACACTAAAAGGATGATGTGGATTGTAATCTAAAGATCCAGGCAAGGGAAAGAGAGAGAGACCTCATTTTGTATGTTGTTTTCAGAGGGGAACCAATGCATGAGAACCCCTAAATTTAACACGGCAGGTATCAATTTGAACAGAAGAGGGGTGGTCACCTGTACATCGTCAAATTTAGACTTTAAACACACTAGAAAGCATATAGACAGTTCCGCCTCCCCTGGCTCACCATAAGAGCAGGAAAGAACGTCAAAGTATAAATGCAATAATAACTCACCAGACTAAGTGCCGTTGTTCCAAGAAGAAGTAAATAAACTTTCCCCTGAGTAGTAGGAAATAAGAAAAAAGTATCAATTACTGCCACTATTACTCGAGTAACGAATCGAATAAAAATGATAAGTAATCATTCAGATGCATAAAGGGAGAAAAATGAAGATGGCCTGTTAGGGGAAAACTACATACCTA
This sequence comes from Citrullus colocynthis, assembly GCA_031780015.1. Lineage (NCBI taxonomy): Eukaryota > Viridiplantae > Streptophyta > Magnoliopsida > Cucurbitales > Cucurbitaceae > Citrullus > Citrullus colocynthis. The sequence goes on from QLSR01000187.1 coordinate 361,157, forward strand.
GAAGTTCCCAGAGGAAGCTGTTGGGGACAATATTTATTATTTTATCATTCGAACTTTATGTTCGTGTGGCCAGAATATAACAATGAAATCTCCTAGTCTACTATTGCAAGAAAATTGTTTAAATGGCTGAGGCTGAGACTCATTACTACAGAGTGTTGATAGTGCTTGAGACTTCACACTAAGAACTAAAAACGTGATATGTAAAGGCCTATCATCATATTTTGTTTGCGTGTCACATAAGATATGAGGAAGCAAGAGAGAGGAAGAGAGGTAACCCCAATGAGATGAAGATTTGAAGCACGGCTTAGGAGAACAAAAGCAAATTCTCCAATTTGAGCAAGCATGACCCCAACCTAAGATTTAACGTAAATAACAAAATTAGAAAATCATGAAACTAAGTTCTTCATGAAAATCAATGAATAAGCCTACCTGAAAAGAAGTCCTAATACTGTATCCAAATGCCTTTGCAACAACGGTAGCAACTGCTGTCTTGACAAACACAACCAGCATTACAGATGCTAGCAAAATGTCCAAATGGCTCCACAGAAAATGTACATGAATGAGCATTCCAATACTTGAAAGGAACAAAGCTGCAAATAAATTGCGGATTGGTTCCACCTATAAAGCAAGAGACCATCAAACTTTAACCATCACACCAATTTAATAGCCCAATGTTAGAAGAAATATGACTCACGTGAGAAGATAAAATGACAAAAATGCAGCATGACACCATGCTACAAAAGATGGTTAGTATCTTACAGATTAAAAATCTGAAGGGAAAAAAAAAATGTAGAGAACAGCACAATATAGACTCGTAAAAAAAAAAAACAGGGTTCTTATCAAATAACCATAGGTGTCTATGCTATCTCAGCAACCTGATTAAACCTTTCCTGACACTATAGTATGTTTTATATTACTTACTATAATTTGAACCCGACTTCACAAGCATCAAAATTACAGCTTGCTACTTTTACTGTTGGGCAACCCAGAGTGTGGTGTAGATTTAAAAAATAGGAAAATTTGCAATTTATACCCCTAAACTTTAGGAGTTAGTATTAATTTAAACCTTGAACTAATAATTGTATCAATTTAAACCTTGAACTTTTGGAACTGTATCAATCTACATCCTCCATTACGTTCCATTTGGAAAAACTTTGTGTGAAACATATAATTGTATCAATTAAAGTCCTAAATCTTCATAACTAAATCAATTTAGACTCTTGGTCATAATTTCCCTTGAGAATCGTCCATGCATTTACTCTAATCGTCAATATTGTAAAACCGAGCTTTGAAGAATTCTACACACATTTAAGAATTAATGCATGGATGATTTTCAAAGGTAATCATAATGAAGGGTCTAAATTGATTGGCTTATAAAAATTTAGAAGTTTAATTGACACAAATTATACGTTTCACATTATATTGGTCCGACGAATTCTAGAAGAGGGTGTAAATTAATTACGAAACTTCAAGGTTTAAATTGATGCAATTATTAATTCAACGTTTTAATTGATACAAACCCCAAAGTTTAGGGGTATAAATCGATATTTGCCCAAAAAATATATACTAATTATAGAAATCTTTGTCCATAAATCATCACACGCACAAGTCAAGAAACTGGCAGCATGCATTGTCATTGCCCATTGGCGTACCTGATCTAAAGTATGCTGACCGAAGTCAGTGGTAGATATCATAACTCCAGCTACAAAGGAACCCAACTCAAGACTGAGGCCCAGCTTATCACTGCACTGAAAATGGTTTAAGATATGCACAAGTATTAATTTGATTTCAATATGTAAATACGAAGCAATATATTGCAGTTTATGTTATGTTGCAGCAATTCAACAAGCCCAGAAAGAGGTACAACTTTTCAAAGAAAACCTATTATATAATTCAATTAAAGCCTTCTATATCAATTTTATTTTGAGACCTTTCAAAGCTCAATATCCAGACCTTCAAATGCAAACTTATTTATCCAAATAAAAAAGAAATTAACAAAACAAATATAGTACCACCAGAGAAATATTAACGTTGGATATTAGGCAGAGATAGTAAATGCAATAAAACAAATCAATTTCTTTTCCAGATTTTCTACCTTTCAGGCATGCATATCACTTATTTTTCTCCATATTCTCAACGGCTGCAGGCCTCTCAACCCAATATCCACTATAACATATGTTGCAATTCCTTAATGACTTAATCCATTACCTAAATTCAAGTTTCTCACCAGACTCTTAATGGATCAACTTAACTTCTAATCTTCAGTGTTTACGGTCATCATCTATAAATTATAATCAGTTTATAGAATAGAAGTATAAAACGGTAGAAAGAGTCAAATTTAATGATATTATGTACTCTTTGCTGCCACAATGAGGAAATTATCCACTAAAGAACATCTAGTAATCAAATCAATTTTAGAATGATGCATATTGGCTCAATGGCATCATTGATCAATCTAAAACAGACGGTAAACAATGTAAAAGAACAACAACAAACAAGAATCATCTGTTTAATGTAGGATATCTGGCTTTACCCAAGCAGACAGCAAGCAAAATGCCACAGCAGCAAGCTGATACAATTCATTTGTCTGAATCACAGAAAAAGGAAATTACAAGCTTACTAGTCAGTCCAAAAACAACGCTAAGAAAAGAACCCAGCTTATTGACTCACTTGAGACGACAGCTGCATCATCAGCTTAAGAAAGCGGGGAACAAATGACCATGACAAAATAGATGCGGCTGTGAGATATACTGACAACACCAGTAGCCTGCAAACAGGGCACATAATAAGCACTCAACATCTATAAGAAAGCTCAGGATCATCAAGCAAAGCCAAACACTTATAAAAACAATGTTTTGAAGGCAAGAAGATTGACTTACAACTTTCCCATAGATATCATTCCTAAAATAAGACCATTGTGACCACCCAAAACTGGGAGCAAGGCAAACAACAAACCAACAGCGCAATCCTGAATACATCAGGATAAATAAAGACATAACGGTACGGTAGAAAATCAAGACCTCTATCTAATATAAAATGCCATTTCTGAGTATAAATGATCCATAGTTGGAAAGACGGGGCAGAATAATACCTGTAAGATGAGTGTTCCAATAGTAACTTGACCATGAAGAGTATTACTGCTATTCCGTTCTACCAAGAACTTCACCACCTAATAAATGAATAACCAAATTAGAATCCCACTTGCATGGTGTTCGCTGTTCAGTGATTTAATGTCAGCCAAGGCATAAGAGATGGTTCATGCAGTTAGATAATGTCCTAAAAGTTACCACTGCTGTAGATGACATTGATAGAAATGAACCAACAAATACACCCTCCGACAGTTTAGCTCCACTTAACTGCATAAACGGAAAAAGTGAGATGGTAATGGACATCTTCCCCAGGTGTTTAGCCTCAATCTTCCAGAAAAGAAATGTAGAGATTTAGATATTACCATGGCAATGATACCACACAAGAACATAAATATGATGATCTGTAGAAAACCTCCAAAAACAGCCACAGCTCCCACAACTTTTAACTGCCCAAGAAAATTATGTATAAGTCTAGTTTTTTAAAACATAGAGGGAAAATCTAACACATTCATTAATAAATAAAACTTTCAAGTAAAAAATGTACCTTTGTCAAAGAAAACTCCAGTCCTAAAGCAAAAAGAAGAAATACAACACCAAATTGTGCCACTGTCTCAACCTGAGATAAGACCTATGCTTTTAAGCATTGATAGAATTTCAAACATATATCATTGGATACATTCAAATGTATAGCAATGTGATTACTCATTAGAAGCATTTCGGAATAAGATAGCCTCTATTATATTTCAAATAAAATAACAGACATTATTTATGAGCAAAAACGAGGAACATTAAAATTTTGCATAGGAATGAGGAAGAGTTGAGGGAAGGGTGGTAATTAATGAGTGTTAGTAATTTTCGTTTGATGCAGCTGAAGCAGCTTTAGCAATTTCCAATAGAAAAACAAACAAACAAAAAGGAAGAAGAGAGAAAGATGGAAATGGTGGGAGCAGAAATGATCTTTTAATGTACCACCAAAGCATCAATAATGGCCCATAAACAATTGGGAGTGAAGTTCTCCACAAGCAACTGTACAGAACAATAACATCCTCTTTCTTAGGTCGATATATAATGTTTAAAATATGCATTTAAACTATACTGTTAAAAATTGAATATTTAATTCATCACCAAATGACATAATTTAAGCCTTTAAGCATGGCATCAGGAGGACATTGTGGAGTATAGCATAAAATCAAAAAGATGTAGCCAAAGCATATCCATTACTACATGTATGAAACAAACCTGCACCATTTCACTGATGAATTTTAGACCTCCTGGTCCGATGATTGACCCCGCAAGAAGATAGCCCACAATAACCTAAGAGATAACCCAACAAGTTTGTAATACTACTTTGCATACAGTTGGCAGTGAAGTAGGAAAAAAGGATTGTGGTACTAACAGGTTGCCCTAAACAAGAAAAGATAATTCCTCCAATTGCGGCAGAAACAATAACCACCACCAAGTCTGAGATCAATCTGCAAGGATGGGATAAATGGAGCATGAAACATATCTCAACAACTTTAACATGAAATTTTTAGTGCAGCGAATTCAAAATGAGAAAGATAAAATCTAACCTCAAATCTACTTGAAGTACTGGATACTTTGACTTCTTGTTTGACATCACAAATACATTGTCCTACGATCATATAAGATAAAAGTTTTGCCATTTAAAAGACATGGAAATCATAGATGGAGTGTCATTCGTAGTATCCATTCATTATAGAATACTAAAACACGTTTCAACCTTACTTTTTTATCAATCAACGTTGTAACATCATCAGATTCTTCATTTTCCAGAGAAAAAACATCCTGAAATTGGAATGCCCTTGTCCCACTGTCCAATAACAGAAGAGAGCAAGTGAGAAATTTCTGGAATTAAGAGCATGTAACAATAACTCCAATGGTTATATGTTCCAAAAGATTCAGTCGACTTCATGTAATAGAGCAATTCAATACTGAGGACAAAAGCAACTTTATAGTTCCATACTTTGCCTTTTGACTATCATTTTTCTTGCCCTTCTCATGTGTGATTTTAGCTACCGTCTCCAGTTCTGCCTGTAGATATAAGAAGTAAGAATATCTGACATTTGAGAAGTCAAATAAATCTTCAATCATTTATCTCAGAGATGAGCAACAATAATATTGGGAACTTATTGCACAAGCTTATCAAAATCTTATGAGGGAGGAAGGGAGCTTAACTGAAATTTAGTTATGGGATTCCGAGTTCAACAGTGCCAAAGCATATTATAACAATTACTATATGAAGCATGCTATCAAACAATTTGCAGCGAGAAGAAAATATCTTCTGGATATCTACATCCCAACAAAAAAGGATCATTGTCATCATCTCACATGCACTCCCCACACAACCCACATGGAGATATGAATGACCTTTCTAGCAAAATTAATTATTTAAAAGGTTCCTCCTTACCATAGAGAATGCTTAAGCTGTACCTTAGGAGAGATATACTTGTTCAGCTGATTTAAACATCACACTCAACCAAAGAAATTCTTTGAAGCCCAAAACCAACTTTAAAAGGTCTAGACCAATTTTAAGCTTTAACTATTTCATGGGATATAAAACCAACCTCCTGATCAGCAACGCTGCTATTAAAGCTGCTTCCACCAGAACCTAGTAAAAGTAGAAGGTACAATCAAATATCAATTAAGCACTTCTCAAAAGGAAAGTTAAAATAATAAAAGAAATATTAATTAGGCAGCTAAACTAAAGGATGAAGAAAATTTTGAATAATTTCATCTTCTTCAAGCATTATCATTCATCGTGCATAATCAATGGTATGATGGAAAAATATCCAAACATCACACTAAAATTCCACCATATTGGTGATCAGATGCTTGTTAAAAGTCGAAACATTAAAGAAAACAAGAAAAACACCACTCTGTTGCTTGGTCCATATGCGTTTGACACCTTTGACATTACAACAATACAGGTATTAGTTTCTTCCTATAGCCACTATAAGTTCATTAATTAAAGAATATCTGTTTGTGTTATGTTTTTGGGTAATTTAAGGCTAAGGTTTTGAAAGGTCAAAAACAGATATCTCTTCGGTTGTCCTAGAACTTACAACACTCTCCCTCTTACGGGACCATGTCCAAACACATTTGTTCTCACTCGCAATAATCTCTTGAATCTCTTCATAAATCCTCTTGCTACTCTACTCTTGACATATAATCCTGTGATTATCTTAATATTTGAACATATGAATCTCTTTATACAATTTCTCACAGCACATTCTTTCCCGATATCACACACTAAACATCATCGGCCTTATCACATTATACTACCCATCGCACTATTTGATTGCAAAGTATGCTTGAGTATTCTACCTCTATACACAATCAGAATGCCTGTTGCAAGTAATTTCTATCATCAATCCTTTCTTCTCGCTGTATACAACTCGGAACCGCCAAACACACAAAGTTTACATTAAAAAAATAATAAATAAAAAAAATACTGTCATTGTATGCTTCTCACTGTATCGCATTGCATTCGCTGATTACTACCTATACTCTTTCTATCCGCTTCGTACTCTCACTTTCTTTTGCCTATACACAGACTCCCGCTCAACAAACAAACGAAGGCTACGAAATTGTTAGAATTGTATGTCGTTCTATTTCCATACAAATGAAAATGGGCTATCAGTTTGCTTTTCAGTTGTTCCATTTTTCAACCAAAGAATAAAGAAGGAAAAAAAAATAGTAGTAAATGGGACAATGAACGTTTTCTTTTAAAATAATGAAGATAAGAGGACACGAAGCAGCAAAATGAAAAGGTTAAAATCTCATAATCAAAATCAAACAGAACATCATGACCATAAGTCCATATTAACTTGGTCCAGTAGAAAGTTACGAATGTTTCTAAGTTCAAACAAAACATTGAAAATTCCAATTCCCCTGTTCTTAGTCGGGAAGGAGGAAAGAGAGCTGAAGTCCCAAACCTTCAGGCAGATCATTGTCAGAGAACTCCTTCTCAAGAACCTTATCGAACATTTGGGCAATGCTACCGTCACCGGAAGTCGGAGCCGTCGAGTTTATCAAGTTTCCATAAAATCTCTCCCTAATTTCCTTATCCGATCTGGCTGTGACGTGAATTTGCGCCGAAATTAAAACCACAACGATGCAGAGCCACGATCCGATTGCTCCTCCTCTTCTCGCCATAAGGAACCGAAAACCCATAACGAAAGAAGAAAACGTAGGAAACAGAAAGGAAGTTGTCTCTCAAATTTGAAAATGCTTCAAGTCCATGAAGGAGCGAGAGAGACGAGAGAGGGAATTCGGTAAATTTCAAGTAATCTTAGATGAATTTGTGGGAAAGTACAGGAATACTTTTGATCGAATTTGATGGATTTCGAATAACTTTGTTTAATTGTTCTTGAATGGGATCTTTTTGATTGCTGATGATCGTGGATTGCAATTTTGAGTGGCGGGATTGATGAAGCTGGTGGCTTCATTTACACGAAGTTGCTGCGTCGCATCGTTAGGTATGGAGCGTCACACCAGAAAACTCCCATCTCACGTCACACGCTTTACTTCGCACGTGAGCTACACCATCTCTTTTCTAAAATGAAAAGATAGCCAAGAGAAAAAGAATAAATTTTTACCCCTTTGTTTCTGCAAAAACTACTCAAAGTACTCAAATGGATTACAATTATATCTTTAAATTTTTAATTATAAAAAATTAACCTTCAAACTTATATAATTGTAGAAGAGATTGTAACAATTATACAGGTTTGAAGGTTCAATTTTTGTCATTTTAAAGACTAATTTTTACGCTCGTAAAAAATTTAGAGGTTACATTTTTACAATTAAAAGTTTGAATTTGTAATTACAACCATCACCATATTTATAAGGTGATTTTTTCAAAAAAAATTTTCTTAAATAGTCAATTTGTACTTCTTTAACTTTTGACAAATTATTAGAATTTTGATTCTATCCGTAGAGTCTTTGACATTTATATGCTTTTGAAACTTGATTTTTTTTTTATATATATAATAGATCGGGTGGAGAATCAAATTTTACGTTGTTAGTATAAAATTTATGTAGTTCTTTTTTTCTTTTTACCCAAAAATTTATTTGTTGCCTTCATACACTAATTTATTTTTACATAAATATTTTAAAACTTCAAAACTTATTAATCTAAGTGAAAATCAAAATTTTATAACATACTGATAATAGTTATTTACATGCAAAATTATATATATCTAATTCAATAACTACCTATTTTGTAATTTTATGTTTCTTTAAATTTAGGTTTGATTCTCCTCCACTTCTAAACGATTTTTTACTTTTAAAAAATGAATTTTTAATCAAGATCTAAAAACAAAATCATATTTTTTAGCTTGACTTTATTTTGAAAACATCATTAAAATACGAATAACAAAACATTAAAATTTTTTTAGAGAAGTATTGTTTACCAACTTAATTTTCAAAAACCAAATAGTTATTAAATGAGGTCTATAATACTTTTGATGTTCTCTAACCCTAATCCTCCCATTTTTTTCTAACATCTATAACTATATTATTAATGAAAATTTTGTTCGAACGAGCAACGTGCCATGTCGATGCCTAAATTAGCATTGGATGATTGGATCGAAATAAGAGTAGGTCGGGAGGATATCAAGAGCATATTGTGATAAAAAGACATTGGTGGCTTAATTTATATGTTTCTCTACCTATCCAAAAATTTTCTAGTACTCTCATAGTACACACTTCTTTTATTCACAATATAAAATTGTCTTCATAAATGTTATGGACCTTATTATATTTTAAAAGCATGCTAACATAACATATAATAAATAGAATAGAGGGAGTATGAAATATTTTCGTACAATCATATCGTCTTTTGTTGGTGGTCAATTCTTCATCTCAGCTTCGGCTCTTGGGCCAACTAAGAGGAAGGCCTTTTGAGTTTCTTTGTGGGTTTTGGGTCATGTATTTACCCTATTCATGGATCTTTCCAAGCCCACCCCACGATAGAATGGCCAAGGTCCACTACATAAACGATGTTTATTTTCTTGTTAGAGTTTAACTATAACGTAGTCAAGACTTTAATATGTTAATTAATTAAACTATGTTCAAGTTGATTCTAAATTATTAGGATGGGTTAACTTTCCTAAATTTGACTTAATTTTTATTATATTGTGTAAGGTTTGGATTCATCCTAATTAAACCTGTTTATTTATGTTTTAAGGTAAAATGATTGAATTTAACTATGCTCCCTCCCCTACTTCGTGCTTCTCATGACCTAAATTTTCATGCATTTTAAGGATGAATGTCAAATAAGCTCACTTATTGTGACTTGTGCTAGATAGTAAATTAATATATAAGTACGAAAGATTATTTTTATTTTAATACTTTTTATTTTTTTAATAATTTTGACCCATTGACCATTGATTAACATCTTGTTTTTAATTTTATGTTCACCAACAAGGTCCAAATCCAAGAAAAACTAGGGGTTATATGGGCTTCGCGCATTCCAAAAGGAATAGTTAGATTCTCGAGTTTCAAGGTACGTTAGCTAGCCAAACTCTCAGAGTTTTACCAAAAGAGAAATATTCAAGTCGAGCTTGTTGCTGACATTCTTTGACCTTGAAGGTTGCACCCAACCTAACACCGCTAAGCTACATGTAAAACCAAATGAATATTAGAAGGAGTATCTTATAAATAATTAGATTTTCACAACCTCAAAGGAGCCAGTAAGTAATTCCAAGTGGGAAACTCTAATAACTCTTCCATTATCAATTGAGCTAAATATTTTAAGTACTAATTTAAGCATCAGAGTGCTTTTGGTTAAGCACTGTATTGGTATGAGTATTCTCACGTAGATCAAATCCAATGACGCATTTAGACTAAAGAAGTAGGCCAGATGAGTGTTAAAGGTTGGCATACTAGTTTCCAACGTCGACCAAAGTTATAAAGATCACTTTCTCCTCTAGCTTTATTCTTTGAATACCTACCTTTGAAAAATGAAAAATATATATTTTTTTTATTTTCATAAAAGAAACTTGATTTTATTTTTAAAATTTGACCTAGAATTCAAATGCACATTTGGTTAGAAATATTAAAAAAGGGCAAAAACAAAAATATTACCAATATATAATTCCTAAGAAAGAGAAAATTAAATAGTAAATGATCCTGAAATATAAAAATTACTCAATAAGATCGCCAGAATATATGTGATAGTTTCGAACTACAATCAATAATCAACATGTCCCATAATATAATTTCAAATTACTTCTCTCTCTTTATATCCAACGTTATAACAGTGTCACCAAATAATATATCCATAAACAAACGATCATCCCTTTATGAAAAAATCCAACTACAGGCTACAGCTTCAACTCCCATCTCCATAAAATCACATCGAATTACACATCAACAAAGAACGACAGAGAGATGAACATCAAATTAAGACAATTGAAATATATTCCTTCGTAAATTACAACCAAAAAAAAAAAAAAAATGAAAGGGAAAAATAAAATTCAATCCAACGCTCATCTTTTACTCACACCATTAGGGCGCTGATTAAATCTTCCGAAGATGCCATGAAGAGCAATATCAAAGGCATCCTCAATACTTTCCAATCCCTCAGGAGCACTCGCATAAACAATTTTCGGTATCGTTTCAATCACTTTGTCTCTCATCTTCCTCACTTTCTCTCTGCTAAATTTCTCCAACACTCCTCTAATGGACGCTGATCCATTTCTCACCTCCTTGTGATCTATAAAAACAGAGTAACTCCCCGGTTCGTCCGGCAAGAACCATTCGTATTGTCCGTAAGCGGTTCTCTCCCAAAAAATAACCGGAATCGAACCGGCCAACATGCAATCAAACACTGATTTTCTCGAAAACGAATCGCCTTTTGGCTGCAAACAGAAATCCGAGTCCAAGAACGTTTCCAGAACTACCGAGTCACCACTAGCGCACCGGTTCCCAGTGCATTTCACGGCTCGGCATAAACCGCCCGAGTCGTTGACGCAGTAACTCAGTAAAAAGGCTCTAAAGTCATTCTTTATTTCCTGACGTGTTCCGCCAGCGAAGCAGAAGAGGTTCGTTCTGTTACGTTCACGAACGAAGCTTTGCCAATTTAACACGTCAGCGTCAGATCTGGGATGGAATCCTGTGGGAAAAGGTACACCGATATCCAATGGATCGGACGGTTCTCTTTCGACGACTAACCTCGCTACGTTTTTCATCCCTGGCATGAATGCAAATCTGGACCCCCATTGGTTGTTCCCCCACCGTTTAAAATCCCACGTCAGCCGTCCTAACGTGATGAAATGATCTCCACCGTTCGATCTATTCCAATACGGCTGATCCTGGACCCACTTGATCAATTTCTCTGAATCTCTATCGCGATCAGAAGTAGTGTAATTCAGCCATAGGAACCGTCCGATGGAAAGTCCAGCATAAAAGGGTATGTAGAAGGCCGTAGCTGACTCCGGCTCTAACGTTCTACACTTATGGTTAAGAATCCGGTTATGTATAATCGGTTCCAGCATGTACTGCTCCGACCAAAACCACGCCGGAGCTAGACCGTCGGGAACAACGCCGGTGAGCTCCGTCGCCCGCCGTCCGAACCCGCCGTTGGACACGTCATCACAGCGGGAGGTCCAGGGGTCTAAGGACTGGCAATTTTCCAATAATTCGTTATTGAAAATGGGCGGCAGGTCGTAGACGAACACTCTCCCGGAGCTGCATGGGTCTTCGGCGACGGTCTTAGAGAAATGGTGGCCGTCGGTAGCGGCGGCGTGGGAGCGTGGAACGGAGCAAGTGGTGGTGAAGATGAGGTAAATTTGTAAAAGGATGACGGTTAAAATGAGGATCCATGAGGGATAATATCGAGTGAAGGAATTGGGCGAAAAGGCTTTGGGATTATTCTTAAAATTCATTCTAATATTACTAATGGGTTTAGAGAGATTAGAGATTTTTGTGGAGTTATGTGAAGGGAAAGGAAATGGAGGACATTGGGATTAATACAAAAGAGGGCCATTTTTATGGTTTAATTTAATAGAGAAGAAAATTAAAGACAGGATTATATATTTCGTAATTAAGCATGTGTATGATTCTTTTCTTCTGTTGGGATACAATTGAAATGTGGTGAAGTTGAAAAGAAGGAAACAAAGGTTAAGTGCGTTTTATTAAAATGAAAAAAGGAAAAAAAAAAAAAAAAAAAAAAAAAAAAAATT
>QLSR01000187.1:380576-390611 GCA_031780015.1 Citrullus colocynthis
TTTTTTTTTTTTTTTTTAATGTTTGACTTCATTTTCGCATACTTATTTGTAACTTAAAAATTATAACACATGTACTTTGCTATAAAGTATCTAGCTTCTGTGGTGGTATTATATAATATGATTCATTATTGTTGCATTCTTTCAAATGGTCTTCAGGTTCTCTTAAGTTTACTAGAATGTAATAAAATTTAAAAAGTTCTTCACAAGTACGTTCTTTAACTTCCTTCTAAAATTCTATGTTCTTCACTAATTTCTTTAACTTAATGTGGTTATATAGCTTGTGGCGGAAATTTATTTACTATGTGTCATTCCTATTTATTGAATCTCATATTGGTCCTCTTAAGTATATTTATGAGACTAATATTGGATTGGAAGGTTTGTTAGAATGTAGTAAATCAGTCGTATTTTTTGATATCTTGAAAAGATACACAAAAAAAAAAAAAAAAGATTAATAAGAAAATGACACAATGGAAACGAAGTTTTATAGAAACAGATATTTAATGAGAAAAGGAGAAAGTATTTACAAAGGGGAATAAAATTAGAGAAAGAATACAATTTTAGAGGAAAAAAAATAATAAGTTAGAATAATACAAAATTTTTTAAAGAAAAAAAAAATGTTAGGAGAGCAACATAAAAAATTTGAAATAATGAAAATTTTTATTAGCAATTTTTATAGATGAATGTTATAGACACGAGACACAAAATTAATTTTATGATAGACAAAAAAGTAGATATTGACATATGGTGTATTTAGAATACATTTTCAAGTGTTCAATTTTAAAAAAATAAGTCATTTTGAAAAAAATTGTAGTGTTTGACACCCATTCAAAATAGATTTTGAGGTGTATTAAAAAAAAATTCATCAAAAGAGTTTAAATAAAAATGAATGTTGTGAAAAACATTTTTTTTCTAATCAATCCAAACGGGCGTATAGAATCAATGTTCATTATAAAGTTATTCTTTATCTATATGGTTAAAACCAATTTTTTTTTTTTTTTTTTTTTTTTTTTNAAAGCTAAGTTTAGATATAATTTTAGTTATTATATATATAAAATTTTATTTTTAAACTTTAAATTAAAACTTTAACATTTTAAGTGTGTAACAGGTATTTCTTATTAGTTAAGGTAAAATGTCTCTTGATTTTTTAAATCTTAAAAGAGACGCTTTAGTTCTTGAAATTTAAAAAATATTTTAAAATAATTATGAATTAAGTTTGGTAGACAGTTGATTAATGAAAAAATAATGTGACAATGATGGTCAAATTCAACTTTACATTATATTGTTTTTAAAAAATTGAAATATTTTATTTTCTTTTTTCCTTCTCTCTTCTCATTTCTTTATCCTTCTCTTCCCTCTTCTTCTTCATTCCACTATGGATTCGTCCTTCTGACAACAACCATTGATATTGACTCCTTATTTGCCAACAACTACACTCAATCAATCTTAGTGCTTGTGGGATCAAGAGGGTAGAGTTCTACTTCATCTCAAAAGAATTTGCATCTTCCCTAAGTTTGTTGTGTGTATCCCCTATATACTCGTGTAGTAATTTTTCTCACCAAAACCAAGGTTCTAACAACATCAACACCATCAAAATCATGAAATAATTTATGTAACGTCACTCACCACAACACTTAAATTTGCTTGAATTAACATGTTCTTGTTCAATATTTAAAATTATTGAGTTTCTCCTTTGCAGCTTTCCCAACCATTAACACACCTCTTCAGTTGGGTAGTTGTCATTGTGATGTGCAACATAAACATGTCAATGCTCTCATGGCTTTACTTATGATTTCACCCCAAAATACCTCATATTAATGGAGATAATTGTCCTCACTTATATCATGATTATCCTCTTATGTAATCAATATGGGACTTTGGTTGCATTCCAACTGGAACTGGTTTGATTTTGGTTTAATTGTTGTGATGTGGAGAGAGGAGGGCGTTTGAGAGGTTTATTGAGATTTATCAAGTTTAGTCATAAACAATTTCTTCTGGAAAGAGACTAAAGCCACGAACATGATTACAATTGTGCACAACAAAAATTTGTGCTAATCAATCGAATTGAACCATTTTTTGAATAAAAATAAGCACAATGAAAAACAGAGCAAAAATAACGGTGTGTAGTAATTCAGTAAAAACTCTAAACCTATTTAGTTCTTGGAGTATTTGGAATAGGAAATAGAATAGTGAGGAGTAAGAAGTTATGAAGTTTAGGGAGTTGTGAAACTCTTGTAGCCTACATAGTAAAAGATTGATAAGATACAAAATTGATGTTTGCAATCCACTCTAAATAAATAAAGATTACATTATATGAATTTACTATTGATAAATCAGGTTGATTATTTAATAGTTTTCAACCTTCCTCAATTAAGCCACTTGTTAAATTTTAGAAGTGAGTCATGATCACTTACCAAACATGATATTTAATTTTTGAAGAAAATTTAGAGTAGAAATTTTGTCGTATAAGAATTAAAAAAGAAAAATAAATCATTTCTCCAAATTTCTGAAAAAGAGTTGAAATTTTGTGTTTCCTTCCTTTTGTTTGATACCATTTTTATTACTATGCACAAAAGTTCATCATCAACCAATTTTAAAAGGTGTTAATACATAGGAGACTAATTTAAAAATTTATAAATAATAGAAACTAAATTTGAATATCTAAATCCTTCAAATAGTCCATCAATATTTTTAAATTTTAAGAATGATTTGAGTTCAAATATATTTGTAAAATTACTTTTTCGAATAAATAAGCACTTTGTTTACTTTTGTAAATTCCTCTACTTTCTTAGAAATAAACATGTCAAGATAGTTTGTAAATTCCTTTACTTTCTTAGAAATAAACATGTCAAGATAGCATGCTAATTAGAGTACGTTCTTCAAACTCATAACAGACGTGTATAATTTATGAAAATGACCAATTTGAAAGCTCGATGAATAAAACATCAATGGCCATTTCAAATTTCTAATTGTTGAACTAAAAAATATTGAGACTATACTACAAGATTATGTAATTTAGTAAAGGGATTAAATTTTAAATTAAATTAAAAGTTGTCTATCAGTGTATGTCTGTCACTAATAAATAGTGATAAATAATAGTACTTTATCGTTGGCATCAGTGTCTATCGTTATCTATCACTGATAGACTCATAAGCAATGACATTTTGCTATTTTTGTAAATATTTTCAGTAATTTTATCATTTAAAACAATAACTCTTAAATAAAATTATTTTTTTATTTTTTATTTTTTATTTTTCTTTAAAAAATCATGTAGAAGGAGGCTCTTTGATTTGATTTGATTTTAATTTTATTTTTTGAGCAACAGGGTCATACACCAAGCTTCCATGAACGGTTTTATTATCTTTTGCTACATTTCACGAGCTTCATTAAATGGTCACTGTCATTTTCAAATTAATAGTTATTAACTGCCATTAAATTTTGTTCCCCCAATAAAATAGTAGGTTTGAGGGGCATGCCATAGTTTTCCTTCATTTATTACTTTTTTTTTTTTTTTTTTTCTTTAGCAATACTTTAGGTTGGTATAATCCACGGTGAGTTTGGAACGATTTCGGTCTCTTGCTTGTTTGTTTGAGGCTTCGAATTAGCTAAAAGCAATCGCTCTTCATTAAAATATTTTCAAAATTTTAGAACTACACCTTCATCTTCTATAGATTGAAACCGATTCAAATATGTTCTGAAATCTTGAGACGAAAAATCACAACATGCCAATGAATTTCGAACTATTTTATTAAGAGTATTGTGAGGTTACTTGTTTTTTTTTTACGTGGGATTATAGCCTAGTTGTTACCACGTGGCAACATTTCTTACCTTTTTTTTTTTTCTAAAATTATTAATTTTTCAATTATTATTTTTATGTTTTTCTTTTTTTTTTTTTCTAAAATTATTAATTTTTCAATTATTATTTTTATGTTTTTCTTTTTTTATGTGTGATTAGAGTGTATGGACCTAAGTATTATTCTCTTGAGAAATTGTATTAAATATCTAAAATGGGGGAGGCGGTTTGAAAAATGTCTATTTTCAATTTGGTTGAAAAATGTCTAAATCCCGGTTGATACAATTGAGCTCCATTTTAGCTCACTTTGGCTCCAACAGTTCTAACTCCTAGTTATACCATCACAAGTGCCCAACAAAAAGTGGAGTCTTGGTCAGAGCAAGTCGCCCCCTTTCATTCTGGGATCGTACCATTCAAACCTTTTTTTTTCATGCTTTTCTACTGTGAAATTGGGGGTTTCCTCGTGTGGTTGCGAAATAGGGTTGTTATCTCCTGTGGACTCCTGGGAGTGAAGCAAATCAATTTTCGTTCTTGATTTGGTTGTCCTGGGTTAATTGACTTTTCTTTTCTCTTTTTTTGTGGTTGTCATCTTTGCACGGTCATTCTTTCCTATAGCAATTTTTTTTTTTTTTGGAGTGGACCCATATGGTCCTTATGATGCCATGTATTTTTTTTTTCCTTCTTATTTATTTATTTTTGAAATATATAAATGGCTCTTTCAAATATGAAGAAGAAACCAAAATATTTATAAATATAGCAAAATTTTATTGTGTATTAGCGATAGACCGTAATAGACTATTATCTGTATCACGATAGACATAAATAGTCTATTGTGGTCTATTGCAGGTAAACGGTGTATTTTACTACTAGCTGTAAATATTTACAAATATTGAAAAATCTAACTGTCTATCAATAAATTATGATAAACTTTTAACAGTTTATCGCTGATAGACAATAAAATTTTTATACATCGGTAAATAGTTTGGTATTTTTTTTATTTATTTATAATAATTTCTTGTTTGTTTTTCAAATTTCTTAAAGAAAATATTTTATCCTATCAATTTTATTTTTGTATTTTAACCATATAAATAAACACAAAATTATTATAAATAGAAAAAAATATTAAACTATTTATAAGTATAGAAAAATTTCACTGCATATCAGTGATATACCACGATAGATTTCTATTGCTTGAGCGATAGACAACTATCATTCAAGCGATAAAAGTTTATCATAGTCTATCACTAATAGACAATGAATTTTTTTATAGATTTCTATTGCTTGAGCGATAGACAACTATCATTCAAGCGATAAAAGTTTATCATAGTCTATCACTAATAGACAATGAATTTTTTTCTATATTTATATATAATTTGACTCATCTTATTCAATATTTAGAAATGGTGATAAATAAACATCGAACGATTTTATAATTTAGTGGTGATTTATTTGTTCTTTTACCCAAAAAGAGTTGAACTCACATTTTCACACCAGCTGTAATTTTTTTTTTTTTTTTTTTTTTTTTTAGTTATAAAGTTTTTTTTTTTTTTTTTTTTTTTTAGTTATAAAGTTTTTTTTTTTTTTTTTTTTTTTTAGTTATAAAGTTTTTTTTTTTTTTTTTTTTTTTTAAGTTATAAAGGTCATTCTCGCATTATTATTTTAAAATGCACAATTTTATTTATTTATTTGTTGGAGATAAATAGTATTGGGTAGGTAAGAAAAATAAGTAACAGACGGGTAAAACGTGGTGACGGTTAAGGAGGGAGGGGAAGTAGGAGGTGGTACGTGCGGCCGGTGCTCGTGCCACGTGATTCTCGACTTCTAACCACAAGTCGCTTTTTGGGAAATTGTAAAACAGGCGCCACTTTCAAATGTTACGAATTTACTATTTTGTCCAATTTGGATTCCCTCCTCCGTGGCATCAGTTCCATCGCCGAACTTTTTGCCTTTTTCCTTTTTTATAATCTCTCCTTCATTTTTAACTTTTACCGTAAAAATTAACGACCACAATCTACAACTACCCTTTCATTCCGCTTGCTTTTAGTCCTCCCACGTTTAATGCAGTAAACAAAATTATCTTAAATAACAACAATGGTTGACATTTATACCTAATAGTAAAATATATAATTTATATATGATAGACGCAATAGATCACGATAGATTATTACCTATATCTATCTGTAGTCTATCGTAATACAGATAGTCTATCGCAGTCTATTGCAGATAAACAATAAAATTTTGTTATATTTTTAAATATTTTAGTTTCTTTTGCTATATTTGAAAAGAACCCTATATTTTATTTAATCTCTAATAATAAGTTATTGTTGATTGTTTTTTTCTTTAAAATCTCATCTATCAATATTTTTACTTGATCCTTTTCTATATCACATGTGATATTTCTCTAAAATTTAGATCTCAACCTTGATATTAACATTTTATTCTTTATTTACTTATACACAATTTGCCACACAAAGGGTAAATAGACGATTAAAGTCAAATTGCATCAAGCAATGATAGATGATTGGTAATAAGCTAAGCAATAGCGTTATTAGTACGAATTAAAAAAAGTATAGTAATTGTATTGGTTGAAAAGGAATCTTTATTATTTACGTGAGTTTAATTGGATAATTGATTGATTGTTTTTTAAAAAAAACATCTATGGTTTGATATATATTTTATTTTATTTTATTGTATATACTCTGAAATGATCAAATGTTGTCATACTTAACACTTTTAAATAATTTAAAAATTAGTCTTTGGGGCATGTGAAAGTTGGCATGGCACACACACTCAAATTATCATTTTATGAACGTGTGAGTTATTTAACATATAAAGTGTGTTTCTAAAAAGTTAAAAAATTGTAAACTCTCACCTAACAAAATAGAAAAGAAAAATAACTTTAGAAAGAGTAATATTTGACTGCATTACAAAGCTACATACATGGATGGGCATTTTATTCTAATCACACAAAGTATATTTTTCTAAACTAAGAAAAGTATGACATGTGATAAATTATAGTTGAACTATTGAGTGAGATGCACAAATGTGTGTATATCATAGCGAATGCACCTAATTATTTTTTTTTTAAAAAAACACACGTTTCTTTTTATTTTTTTAGGTTGAACATTCAAAGCACCTTCCACTTGATGGATAATATTTAATTTATTCTACGTTTTAAAATTACCAATTAGGTTATTCCAAAAATAATTTGAGTTAACTTGCAAAAGAACTCACATCGGTGTGATGTCAAGCCAAATACACTTGAATGTTAAGTTAGTACATAAAACGTTTTGTTCAGCTAAAGACTCAAAGTATTGCTTACCCCTTGAGGTGTGGAGGAAGGAGACTATTTGTAGAGTTCATGTGCAATATCGACGATATTAACATAAGAGTAGTCTCTTAGATTGCAGGCTTCAGCTAGGGAGCTTAAATCGGCTTTTACTCCCGTAGATGATATGAAATGAGCTCAACATCTAAGATTTTAACTTTTCGTTTAAGAATGCACATGTTCTTAATAATCAAGATATCTTTAGGCTTGGGCTTTAATCTGGTACCCTCAACAATTTTATTTTAATTTTTTTTTAATAAACGGAATGACTTGACTAAAAAGAATAAATATCAAGCATATAAATTGAGAATTTATTTTTTATTAAATTAAAAAAAATTAAAAAATTTTGTAATAGCTTCTCCATGCACCTAATTTTTTTTTTTTTTTTTCATTTTTAGTCTTCAATTTTGAGAGTTAATAAATAAGAAAAGGAAAAAAAGTTGCACAAACCACATCAAATACGAGGTTTGTTACAATTACCCATAAACATTAATTTGATCAATCACATCCCCCGGACTTTGTAAAGTATTGCAATCAACCCTAAGTTAAATTTGGGTGACTCACCGTGTTTAGGAGAGGGCAAAATTGTCATATGATTTCTTTTTGTTCTATTCTTCTTTCTCTATTTTAGTCTTATTGTTCTCTTTTGATTTAGTAAAGAGATGAAATCAATAGAGATCTATGAAACTCTAATGTTGATGGAAGAAATGCTCTCTAATAGAACATTCATTAAAAGTAAAAAATTGAAGAATGTAATTATAACAAACCTTAGAAAATTAAAATCACTGTCATCAATAATTTGAAATAAAATATCATTTCAATTGTTGCACATATGGTAACATCTATGTTGAATAATTAATAGTTAAATTTAGCCTACACATTAATCTAGTATTTTGGATTGATTCGTGATATAATATAATACTATTTAAAGATGCATAATGTTATTTTATCTATAATTAATATCAGTTTCTACTCATTCCATCTTCTACATATTTAAAGTATAAAAAGATAATGTCAAATCGAGTATAATTTAACTAGCCTATACAAGTCTACGGTAGGTATAGAGTACTTGATCATTAAAAAATATCCAAAATTTAGGATATTTTGATATAATTTAACATTTTATTTTTATTTTATTGCTTTTCAGAAACTGAAACATTTTCAGAAACATTTCCGAAAAGAGTCTGTAGGCAGTGCTCGACAAGTTACGCCATAACCTTATAAAAACCGACACATCATCAATGCTCTCATTATCGTTTTCGCGTGCGTGACGCTTTTGTAAAGATGGAGAGGGCTCCGTCGCCTCTGTTCTTGTTGCTGCTGCTGCTCTCTTCTCTCGCCGTCGTCTGCTCCGCCGTCGAGCCAGCTCCAATCACTGTGAAGCCCGACGTCGCTCCCGCGTCCCTTCCGATTGACTACATCCAGGTCCGCGTTTCAACTCCTTTTATTCTCACCCGTCGCTTTTGAAATTTTCTTTCAACTTTTCTGTAATCATTTTCTCTTTGTTTCTTTTCCGTTGCGAAGGAAGTTGGAAGTTGCTCTTACGAGGTCACCGTAGCAACAAGCTGTGCATCTCCTTCAATTTTCACTGGCGAAATCGGTGTTCTGTTTGGAGATACTCATGGAAATCAGGTTTTCTTTCTCTTCTGTCCCTTTCCTTTTTTCAGAGATGAAATTTTCGTCCGTTTAGGGACTAGAAATTATCGCAAATGTGAAATAGCAGGGTTGTTACGTTTGTTTACCTCTTTGTGAAACTAATTTCCCGGAATCCAAACAAGACTATGTGTTTTGTTTCTAATCTTACACCAGGATGATTTTCGCGTGAATATTAAACTTCAGATTATTTTTTATTTGGTTAATCAAGCTATGAATATAAATAGATTGATATATTCGTCGGGATTCTTGTTTTGTGTTTGATTGAATGATTTCCCACGTTGATAACAGATAATCGAGAAGGAGTTGAGTAACGGAGACAAGGTGTTTGATAGTTGTAACACAGATAGCTTTGTTCTGAAGGATCGACCCTGCAGTGTCCAAATCAGTTATTTGTATATCTATAAGGATGGGGCTGACGATTGGGTTCCAAACTCTGTTGAAATCTCTGGCTCTGGAATCAAACCCCTTCTGTTCATCTACAAATCTTCCATCCCAAGAAACACTTGGTTTGGCTATGATTTGCGCCAATATACTTTCCCACCGCCGCCCTCCTACGACCCGGCCCCTCCTCTTCCCTGGTTGTCTTCTCCTCCTCCTCCTTCCCATCCCCTTCTACCACCGCCGGAGCCAATTCTTCCACCGCCTCCTCCTCCACATAAGCCTGTTCTTCCCCCACCGCCTCCTCCTACTCCTCCATCGTCCTCCAGCAAAATCTTAGGTCAGAAATGGGCTATGGCATCTGTGTTTTTGGGATTGTTGACTGCCCTTCTGTGATTCTGCAGCAGCTGCTTGCTTGCTTTATTTAGTAGTTTATTAGTAGGTGGATTTTGTAGTGATGGGTGGGTGTTATGTTAAAGTTTCTTCCCCCATTTCGCCATGTTGTAGGGATCTATGTAAGCTTTCAAAGCTCTAGTGAAGCTTTTATGTTTTCAGCTGTATGAGACTGGTGCACTTCACCAGCTCCTGCTTGTTTTATGTGGCTGTTGGTTGAGAATGGTGGGTGTATGGTGGTGGGTGATACGATATTTTATGTTTCATCCTCTTTTCCCACCATGCCTAAAGGTTTATGTAAGCTTTCCAAAGCTTTACTGAACCTTTTTATGTTTTCATCTTTCATTTATATATGGGATATATGCTTTTTCCATGATAGCGGGTTCATTACAGTTATATGTGGGATATATGTTTTTTCTAATGTTGTCCGGTGTTTTCTTTTCTATTCTTTTTCATAAATGTTTTTTTTTTTTTTTTTTTTTTTTTTTTT
>QLSR01000187.1:390748-415797 GCA_031780015.1 Citrullus colocynthis
TATTTTTTTTTTTTTTTTTTTTTTTTTTTTTTTTTTTTTTTAAGTTTTAATTTATTTTTAAACAATGTGATGGTGTGGTATGTCTTATTTTATTTATTTTTCTAATGATGTTATAATATATTTTATAACAGATTAAGCTATATATTTTTGGGCAATTTACAAAACCAGTTCACAAGTATGAAGTAGTTATAATATATTCTTAAACTTTAATTTCAAAAGTTGAGGCAAAAGTTGAGGCAGAATCTAATATCACAACCTACCATTGTAAGTTTGTAGATATAATTACAATCATTATACTTTTGTGGTTATTTTGCAATTTACCCAATATACATATATATAATTATTTTTGTTTCCATTTTAACCATGATTATGAGTAGGGTTGGCAATGGAGGCGGGGCGGGTGAGGGTTTCTCATCCCCGCTTCTGCGGGGGAATTTACTCTGATTCCCGCCCCCGGCCCCACCATTTGTAGGTGGAGACGGAGGCGGGAATTCTTTGTCGAAAAAATGTGTCCTCGTGGGGACCCATTCCTCGAGATAGAACGAGAGCGAGCGAGACTGCGAAAGTGAGATAGAGCAAGATATATATATAAATATATATATATACATACATACATACAAGGACAGTCGGGGATATATCGGGGCTGGGATACCCGCCCCAACCCCGGACGGGAACCTGGGGAATCTCCCTAGTTTAACCCCCGTCCCCGATCAAGTCGAGGATTCCCTAATCCGATCAGATCGAAGCCTCGCGGATTTTTTTGCCAACTTGAGAAGAAAAATAGGTCACATATTACATGAAATGAAAACGTATTACATGAAATGAAAGAAGGTTTTATTCTTATTATTAATTCGGGCAAATATCAATTCAAACCCTGAACTTTGGGAGTTGTATCAATTTAAACCCTAAACTAATAATTGTATCGAAAATGCTTAACTGACCCTTCTAAATCCATAAATCAGCCAGTTTTGACCCCATGTGGAAACCATTCATTCAATTTTTTCATCTTCTTCTTTTATATTTAATAAAATTATTGGAGAAAAATATTGTTATTTTAATTCGATAAATTTGAAGATTTTAAATTGATTCAAATGAAACTAATTTTACATTATGTGCTATTTCTTTAAAAGAAAAAGGGTCATTAACTTTTAGAAAGATAAGAAAAAATGTGACTATTTTTTGTTGACTTGATTTGAAAATAAAATAAAATAATTAAATGATAATGTGTAGTTATGTAAACAACGTCTATTCAAGTCACTCTTGCACACAATATTTAGCTGATCACATCAATTTCCTTCCAAATATATGTCCTAAACTTGTTCAATACATAAAAAAGGATCTTGTAATACATATCCCACAAATACCTGTTACAAAATAATCGGGCATCAATTTGTCAACGAAAAATATCTATCATCTGCACAAAAATACATTCCTATGTTATCAGTTTCTACACAACGTGATCTTAAGATTGATCTTCATGGATGTAACTAATTTATCTTTCACCTTTCTCTAACCTCCCTTGATCTCATACTTGATTGATTGGTGTCCATAAGTACATTTTAGGTGGCATTTTGTTTAGTCTACGTGGAAGTGTACCAAAAAAAAAAAAAAAAAAAAACTAAAGTTAATGTAAAAGATAATTATATATATATATATATATATATATATATAAAAGCTAACAAAGGGGAAAAAAGTACTTGAATCATGCTTGATTGAGTCATGTTGGGGTTTCAACAAATCTCATAAATGAGCTTTCCTTCCTTTTAGTCTAAAAGAGATAAAATTATCAATTAATGCCAAATAAATAAAGAAAAGTCCAACTCTCTAGAAGAGTCTTCATGACACAAATTTTAAAAATTAGGTCTTGTTGGGTATTACTCTTGTTTTTTATTTTTGATTTTTAAAAATTAAGTCTATGATGATTTGTATCTTTCTTTAAATATAATAGTTGAATTCTTGGCCAAATTTTAAAAACAAAAATAAGTTTTTAAAAGCTACTCTTTTTAGTTTTTAAAATTTGGCTTGGTTTTTTAAATGAGTGGTAAAAAGTATATAACAAAGGAAGAAATTTGGAGGTGGAAGTAATGTTTATAGACTTAATTTTCAAAAACAAAAAACCAAAACCAAATGGTTGCTAAACAAGACTATATATTTTATGTTTTTAAATATGTGTTTGGTAGCATATTTAAAAATTGGATTCTGGTCTAAACTATTATTTTAAATGTGTTTGATACTATATTTATAAATCATAAAACGAGTTGTAGTTACACTTAGTATTAGGTTGATAATAAACTATTATTAATTAATTTATGAACATGTTTTATGTTTAAAAAATTGTATAAATGTTTATTTTGAGGAAATTATTTTAGATGACAAAACTGTTGAAAATATTTACAAATAGTAGCAAAATATCACAGTCTATTTGCAATAGATTGTGATATATAGTAATAGATTACCATCTATCTCTAACATGACACAAATAGTAGCCTATCGCGGTTTATCACAAATAGAAGTGAAATTTTGCTATAATTATGAATATTTTGGTTCTTTTTTCTATATTTAAAAAGATCCCAATTCAAAATTTAGATCAAATAAAAACATAAAAAATATTCTCAAAATTTATATTATTTAGATTATAGAATCTTAAAACAGTTCTTGAAAATAAAATTCAGATTGTTGGCCAAACACATATTTGCTAAATTTAGTTAATACGAAAACATAAAACAAAATCCGAATTGACAACCAACCAAACCCTAAATTACTAGTTTGTTCTCGAATTCCAAAAAGTAATTGGATATATAGATATTTGAACCTTCGACTTTGAAGAATAAAATATATTCTAATTATATACATATACAATGGTATGACGTTGTCCACTTGAAGCATAAAATTTTATATATTTATTTTTGGTTTTTAACTCAAAAAGATCTCCCCCCAATAAACATAGTTGTTTTCCGTTGGATACATACTTTCAACATGTAAAGCAATCTCAGTTTGACACTATATTTTATGGTCTACATCAATATAAATGGACTGAATTTAATAATATTTGTATTTGAATAGGAAAAAATGGTTCGTAAAGTGGATGTCAATTTAATTGTTTTGACACTAGAATTGTGGAAAGGGTGCAGGTCTCTTTCAGTAACATCCTGAACAAAATTATCGTAAAAAATATGTTTCTTTAAAACCAATTATCGTAAAAAATGTAATTGAACATAAATTTGAGAAAATATTAACATAAAGTTAATGTCAATTTTAGCCTTGCTAGAAGTGACAACAGGGTGAAAATGCGAAACGGAACCATTTTAATGTGAGTGAAGAAAGTGACATCGAAGCTAGAGATGTCCCATTCTTTCCATGGAGACGGCCTTGCGGAGACCTCAGAGTGTAGATTTCCTGTTCAGGCCAGGAATGGAGGAGAGAGTGGGAAAAAAAATTCCTCGAAAGTTAAATGGGGATGGGAATTAAAAATGTCTTCTCCCCCTCCTCCTCTCCGTTAGACACTTTTTTCTTATGTTTATTATAATCATTTAATGTTATGTTATTTATTTTTATTCTATAGATATTATATTTAAAATTCAAAATTTATTATTTAATGATCAAAATTATGTTTGAATTAGTGTAAAAGAAAAATTCAAATTTTAGTAAATTTAGATTATACACATGAATAGTTTGATAGATAATTTTTTTATTCACTTGCTAAGTTTGAGTAATTTTTCTTTAAATTTTAATCCTTGTATGGAACTAATCATATAAAGTTAACCATTTAGTTTTTTTTTTCCCTTCATAATAGTGGTTTTATGTTAATTGGTTTTTTTTTAAAAAATAAAAAATCAAAAGGAAAAAAAAAAATTCCTATGAATTTCCCCAACCTAATCCATGTGTGGAGCTTGGTGGGGATGGAGAATGAAATGGGGAGCGGAGAAGCCATTCCTGACCCCACCCCGCCTCGTAGACATCTCTAATTGTAGCCTTCACATAAGGAGATGATAAAGATATAAGAGTTAGTTTCATAATTTCCATATATAAAACTTAGCATTTTTTAAAAAAATAATGTGGAATAGACAAATTAAACCTTTGACTTCGAAGTTGATAATACAAAGCTACAAACACTAGTTGATTTAGGCTTATTTTAGCTACCACCTAGAATTTTGAAGTTCTTCTTTTTCCTTTTTTCTTTTTTTTAAAATTTTTTTAATAAAAAATAGGAAAATAAAGAGTCTTTTTAATAATTTAAATAAATTAATAATATTATTAAACGAAACTAGCCAAACAATTCCGTGTATCAAGAAAGTCCGTTTTGAAATAAATTTGCTTTAGAACGATTAGAACGGATGGTGGTTATTATTTTAGAAAAAGCTACCTACCCTGTACTCGTTGTTATAAACCAAGTCTTGTGGGTCAAGCCAAGGAAGTTGTTATTACGTGGCTAACAATTTCGTCCTATTTGTTGATAACGACCTCTCAAAAATCTATAATACAATCAACTTTTAATCTAAATTTATGTTATTAAAATGAGCATAGTTTACATAACATAGTATTTGTATTATCAACTTTAAAATTAGAGGTTTGATTTCTATTGTCAAAAAAAAAAAAAAATCATATTAATTTGTTTTTAGTTTAATCCAAAATGCTTCAATGCATTAGAGATGACTGCACAGAAATAATTATAACTGAAACTCCTACTCTGCATATTGAATGAAGTCAATTTCGAACTTTCTCAATGCAAAGCTTTTCTAATTAAATCTACATCCTCGAAGGAAAATTTTGGTTCTCAATTTTTGCAGCAAATCGATGTAAAACTCATATATATATATATATTTTTTTTTTCCATTTCAAAGGAAAATTGTGATTTGAATGGTCTGATAGTAGCCAGAAGGGATGTAATTATCCATACACACAATATTTACACATAATATTAAAACATAATTTTGTTGCAACTTACAATTCTCAATTAATTTTGCTTTTTGCTCAATAATAATCAACATGACCTTCCTCTTTAAAAGTGGAAGATTCGATTTCCATCGCTAAATTAAAAAAAAAAAAAACTTAATTTTGTTGGCTACAAAATATAGGAAAATTAGAAGTAAATGGTACTTTTAAAAAATCAATAGAAAAATGTAGTAGTGTTGAAAATATTTATAAAAATATTGTGGTTTTAATTACTTGATTGAAAATTGTGTTTGGTCAGCCAATCTTTCTTTTCTATACATAACCTTTTTTACAATTATATTTTTCAATAATAAAAATATATATTTTATTAAAGAATATTTTAACTAACCTTTTTTAGTTTTTAATAATAAAAAATATATATTTGATTAATAACTAATAGTTTTGCAAAGAAATTATTTAAACCAATGTAAAAAAAGAAAAAAAAAAACATTAAACTACATTAAAACTATTGTTTATAATGAGAAAATAATAAAATATAAATTAAAATGTCAGTATTGATACAATAATTTAATATTTTCCTTTCACTAAAGATAATAAAAAAAACTCAATGTATCCCACGACGCGGACGTTGTTGATTTCGAGTTGGCTGTTGTCATCGATTTTGAACTTTAGGTTGCTTTGATTCCTTTAGTGGTTCTAGTACCTCTGCAAGCGCTTCATATTATAAATATTCATTATGCTCTCCACGATCGCACCCATGTGTATGCATGTATGAATACAATAGAACGACTTCTGAATTATAATATCCTGAAACAAAGGTTGGCCGCATCATTATTGGACTAGCATAACCAGTCTGACTCTGAGTCTGCATCATAGGAGGCAATTCTTCCACATTATGGTCAACCGCATCAAACTCATCTTCTTCTCCTCGAGCACATCTCCTATGCTTAGGAACTGGTGGAGGTGTAATAGGTATATCGTACATGTAGTATGAATCCTCTATGTAACTCTTGTTATTACTATATACAATAAGTACGTGATTTGGATATCTGCAACATCATGAAGGCTACTTTTGCTCGATTTTTGTGAATTACAAAACAATTAGACAATATTTAAAATAAGTTTAAATTAAAAATAATTAGACAATATTTGATTATATATCAAATGACCCAAAGCTGATCCTAGACGAGTAATGTAGCATCTCGTAATATTATTATACCAAAAGATGTAATCTTGAGTTGCATCCGTGTCGAATTGCCTAATTGAATTGGGTTTGGTATTCACTTACCTGGTCAGGTTAAAGCAGATTAAACATGTATTGTGTAGCTGACCTAGTCACACAAAATTGGTCTCTCTACCTATTATTAAATTAATATTTTAGATTTTAAACTAATTATATTAGTCATTATAAAAAATTTTAGTACCGAGAACCGTAGGCTTGTTCAGCTAATTGATGATCATTTGAGTTGTGGAACCATCATTGGAAATCGTTCCCAAGTCCATATTTGTAGAAGTATTAGAGGCTCAATGATTTCACAAACATCATGTTTTGTTGCTTTACATAGTTGTCTGTATTGCTAAGCCAAACACGCTCCACTCCAAGAATACTGTCTTGTTTCATGGAGATCGGCTAACAATGAAAGGAGCATCAGGTGTACGAAGTGACTTGATTTATCAGAAAACAAACTTCCACCCATCATCTGTAGTGTGAATGCTCGTGCATATCTCGTGAAACTTCCTCGTCTGCATCATCATTAGGCCCAGGAAATTGTGTCCCTAACCATATTAAACTTAAATTTGATCCCTTAATTTTATTAGCAAGTAGGGTCACACCGCGTAGCATTTGACAAATATGTAGTCAATCATCATGCAGTGCTCCAGTAATAGGCTTGCCATCAACAGGTAACGCAAAAAATACTTCTATACCGAAGGGAATTGAATCCCAGTGAAAGCGTGTGATCGTGTTCTTTGATTTCTTGAAAGAATTAAAAATACAAACAATTAAGGAAAGGTTAAGCAACTTACCTTTGCCGATCTATAATTTTAGCAAAATGTTCTACTCGAACCGATAATCTTCCCTATGACTCTGGCAAGGATTCGATTTGAGGGAACTGCTTCTTGAAAGAATGGGAAGAAGAATTTTCTTGGAATTTTTCTACGAAAATTGGGAGAATTTCTCAAGTAAGAGTCTTATAGAGTAATCGTAAAGATTATTTAGGGTGGGCTCCCAAGGACCATATTTATAGAATGGTTACTCCTAACCTTATTAGGATATCCCTGCGAAGATTTTAAATTAAATATTTAATAACATCCAATATTAATAAATATCTATCCAAATAATATCTCATATTAAATGTTTTAAAATATTTAAATCTTATTTAAATCTTTATCTTTTACAGAATTTTTAATTTTGATTCCATCCAAATTAAATAATTAATTATTTGAATCCAATTTAAATTAATTTATTAATTCTCCCTCTATTTATTTATATGGATTTCATCCAAATAAATAATTAACTATTTGAATTATATTTGAATAAACTAATTTTCCATATTATAAAGTGATAGTTTGAATCTTATTTAAATAAACTTTATAATAAATAATGTAATTAATTGTATCCATTACAATTAATTTTTCTTCATAAATTTGAACATTTCATTTTTTTCTTTCAACATAGTTGATCATTGTTGGTCCGTGGTGAGCTAGCAAAGGGACCTTATGAACCTAGAGATTATAAGCTCCAATGATCCAAGATTAATCAATTAAACTCTTTAATTAAATTAATCTTCATTCATTAATTACAGGGTAAACCACTAGAGACCCACAATTGAACTCTTATGCACGATAGGACAAGTTGTGTCCATGGATATAATCAATTTAAGCAAATCGATCCTTCACGAGTTGTTCATAATTACAGCTGTGTCACATGTTTGTAATGACCACTTTTCCTTAAGTACCATTGATTTCTCTAATGAACAATTTGTTTATGGTCTAACAATAAACTAAGTCCTTCTCGGGCTAATGAAAGGGTGAGGCCCCTTATTCAAGACTTGAAATCAGCCTTCAAGGGAACTACTCATTTACTTACCTATATGGGAAGGAGTAAATTCCATCTTGTAAAGTTATGTTTCCAGCTCCCCATTTAGTTAAATCCCTAAAATGGTAAGCTTATTGAGCCGGCAACTTAGGCCACTCTCGCCCATGCAAATCAAAGGACCGACCTCACAGACAGGAGTTCATAAGTCACTCAGGATTAAGATCGAGTCGCACATGATCATCCTATGAAATATTAATCTCATCAATTAACAGATTTACAAAGAGAGATTAAATATTTCGCGGTCCGGTCTTAAACAAACTTTTTGTATAGGATACCCCACTCACATGTCTCTACATGAACGGTTTAGATCAAACCATTTGTAACTATTACAAAGTGGGTCGTATCCATAGTGTCACTAGATAAGACACCCAACCTTATCCATATACTATAAAGCTTTAGGTTATTTCTTGAACATGATTCCTCCGTATGTCAATTAGATACATGTTCAAGACTTCATGTAATAATCTTAGATTTTTTCCATTAATGGATAAATTATTATTTCATAATTAATAACTAAATTAATTAACTAATCAATTACGAGCCTTTAGGGCACACATCCCAACATATGTTCTGTAACGTGATAGTGACTTCTCCACATGAAATGTATGGGTTTCTAGCATCTGTCTCTCAACCAGTGCAGTGATGAGGTGTCAATCTAATTGAATGAATCCCAATCTAGCAACCCCAAAAAATTCTGATGCTCGAAGTGGTGGTAGTATGCGACGGTGAAGTGGATAGTACGATAAACAACCGCCTCGCGACGTCTACAGTACATCTCGCCTGCAGTCCGATCTTGCCAAACAGTTGATGATCAATGAATAGATTGATCATATAAAATATCGGGATCAATTGGTTCTTGGTTTAAAGTTATGATCTAAAAGAATACAAATTATATATTTATCGAGTAAAACATACAAATAAATTAGAACTTAAATAATAAATTATATTAAAACCATAAAAATATTAAACACAGTAAAAAAATTAATCATAATAAAAGTATTAATTTTATTATAAAAACATTAATTACATTACACAAATATTAACAAAAAAGAAAAAAAAAAATCCTAACTGTATGGTGCCTGTCTTTGTAACAAAGGACACTTCCTTCGATTGTGACCTAGTTGATTACAAAATCCGCATCGTACTTGGTTCTGTCCAATCCATCTCATTATGATATTGTAAACTCTTTAGTCTACCAGGTTTCCTTAATAACGTTGGGTCGACATGTAGGACAGACATATTAGAAGGCGTGATCAAGTAATCTTTATGTGTTACATGTTGAAATTGAGGAGAGTAGCATGCAACGCATATCGACAATTTATAGTAGTTCTCAATAAAATGTTCGTAATTCATGTTAAATTATGAGCCAACCGCCATAAATGCGAACATGGAATGCCAAACATTTGCCACTTGTTACATGAACAGTATTGTTCGGACCCAATTAGCCTTAGTATTTGAACATTTCCTCCTTTAGAATTGAGGCTATGATGTCCAATTTTTGCATAAAATACACATTCATATTGATCATATGACTGTACTTCATGTTTACTAGATCTTGCAGCCCATTTTGAAATTTTTTCGTGTGCGTACCTGAAGATTTACTCACTCAATATTAAAAATATATTTGAAACAAATTGTTGATTACTAAAAAAAAGTTATTATCCGGTGTATTTATCTTGACATTCTAAAGCAACTCTTATTTCTTCTCTTCGTTTTTTAAAATAATTTACACATTTGTAAATTGTTATTTGAGTGAGAGCATTTATCGGCAACATTCGAGCTCCTTTAAGGACTCCATTGATGCACTCTGATAGATTTGTCGTCATCCACCCATACCTGAACCCTCCATCATATGCTTGAGTCCATTACTCAATACCAATGTTGTTAAAAAAAAACTCATACAACTCCAATTTATTCTTTTGATGTCTTCTACTGCTTGATTAAACTTGTGAACTTGGAAGTAACATCCAATACGATATACAAAATTATTTAATGTATTGAATTTGACCATATGTTGTAAGCAGAATCAATGTTGGCATTTTGGTCATGTATAACCATTTTCTTGAGATGATGCTACCATATCAATCCAAAATCAAACACACTCTTCATGTATTACAGAGGAAGAAGATCTCCGTTCGAATCGACTGATGTAACAATTAGTACTTTTCCTTGATATTTGCCATACAAGTGAGTACCATCTATTTGAATAATTGGCTGACATCTATTAAATGCTTCTATACAAGGATCAAATGCCCAAAATATAGAAGTAAGGATGACATGTCCTTTAGTAGGTGTGCCCTTTATTCTCCACTCTAAACGCGTGTCGGGATTGGTATGCTTGACCATATACAACCACTTGAGCAACAATTTGTATGATTAATCCCAATCACTAAACACTTTAGCCAACGCTTTTCGTTTATCCTCCAACATCCTGTGGTAAGGAACATGATATCCAAATTTTGTTTTTATGTCGAACTGTAGTTGTGCCAGACTAATGGATGATTTTTTCCACACAGCTTCACAAAACTCTAGTAGAATCATCGAAGAATCTAATTGCACATAACTATGACTAATTTTGAGTTAAAACATGTATGTTGCTCCACATACTTAGTAATCCCAAACAAATTATGAGATTTTTTCTTTGCAGCACGGAATCACCATTTGTAACCATTCTCTCACTTTTTACACCGCATTGCCCAAATCTTTAGTGTTGATTCCACGACCTCATATGGTGCATGACACTTAATAACAAAACATTTCGACCAAATGTTGTAGCATTTATTTGTCTTCAAATCATACCTTTATACAATTGGCTATTGTCAATAACCAAAAGGGCTACACTAGGTCATGTTCTCTAACACTATCTATTATATTCATATCCAAATCAGTGAATGTGTAACGACCAAACTTTTCTAACTAACAGGACGTCACTCTATGTAGACATGATCTTATAACATGGTATTTGAATTAAAGTAAAAAAAAAACATATTTTATCTAAAAAAATGAATAAATTGAATAAATTAATCAAATCAAGTTACCTGAAATAATTTTCTCGGGGTCCTCTACAAACATAAGTTCAAAATTTAAATAAAACAAAATAATAAAATAATCTAGTCTAACAACTTTGATAACCAGAACCCATATATGAAAAGAGAAAACATGAAAAACCATATGTGGAAGCGGTGACTGATTCCAAGGCACGATCACAGATTCTTCTTTATCATTCGCCTGTCTATTCTTGCCTTTACTTGAAGAAAATGTAACATAAGAAAGAGTGAGTATGAAGATATTTAGTAAGTGATCCACTACGAAGCCCCTAGGTGAATATACTATCTTTTATCATAAACACAAGTGTACAAAATATAAGCATAGACATAAACAAAAGAAGTGAACTCGAAGGCACGCAATAATAGGTAGTGAATCAGAAGGTCACTATCATAAGCATAGGTAGTGATCCCAAGGGACACTTAGTCATAGTCATAATCATAAGTAGTGGACCCGAAGGGTCACAGTCGGCCCGATAAGGAAGATAACAGACACCTTTTAACTTGCATCCAACAACTAAAAGACTTCATATCATAATCATAACTTCAACCCACCATAGTAACCACACAAAAATTCACGCGTATAACCATAAATCATGTTCATGCCCAAAAAGTTTATTGTCACCCAGCACACTGACCAAAAAGTTTATTGTCACCCAGCATACTGATAACATAAATCATGTTCGTAGGCAAACCAGTAGTAAACCAGTTACGTTGGGATTAAGTCCAAATAGCTTTCCAAGCAACCAAATCTCACGAAACCTTAATTAAAATCCTAAAACATAAATTCAAATTTAAATTAAGTCTTTAGGTTTGATTCAAAATACAATTTTTTCAACAATTAAACCAAATAATCTTACCCAAGGTGCAACTAAGTCCAAATACAATTCTTATATTGATTATTTGCCACCACATCATCACATGCTGGTGCAACTGATTTAGGATCATGATCGACATATTGATTTGGGTCTTCCAACTCACTAAACAGTTATGCATTCAAATTTCTATCAAGCCTACCCTACTCAATACAATTCTTATATTGATTATCTGCCACCACATCATCACATGCTAGTGCAACTGATTTAGGATCATGATCAACATATTGATTTGGGTCTTCCAATTCACTAAACAGTTATGCATTCAAATTTCTATCAAGCCTACCCTATTCACATTACCATATAAATGCACTAACTTTGGGAGGGACATTGCAATTGAAAACATCAGATTCATTGCTGTCATTAGGAAGGGAGAATGACATATACTTTATCGATCCCAACGGTGTTAGATTAGAATGTCTATATACTATTTCTAACTTATTTGTTCTCATATCTACGCCAAGTGACATCCCTATCATTTCAATTAAAAAACAAGTCCAATGTTTACATCTATGCTAAAACCTCCACATGTTGATTGGTCATATTCAACTTCGTCAACAAACTATCAATCATATGACCATTTATAAACAACTCAAATTTCAAACATTCGTCTGCCATTTTTTAGAAATAAAACAATAATATACACCACTAATTATTTAATTAAAAACTAATACTAAAAAATCTAATATTATTTAAAATACAAAGAAAATTCAAATTTGTTCTAAAAAGTTTACTCTAATACTGAACTTTAAAAAAAAAAAAAAAAAACACTAAACCCTACAAACTCTATTACCAAAACAATCAAATATTATTTTAAAAAAAAAATTCTAAAACTCATATTTTTTTAAAGAAAACTCTAAACAAGGCCTAAACTTTTTCAATTAAAAAACTAATACTAAAAAAATCAAATATTATTAAAAAAATAAACAAGAATACTAAACTTTTTGTATTAATAAATAACTATAAATATAAAATGCAAAGCAAACTCAAATTACAAAAATATTGTACTACAAAATAAACCAATATTATTTAAAAGGTAAAAGAAAATATTGACATGGTAGATCTAGCATAATATAAACAAGAACATTAAACTACAGAAAAAAGAACTCCTAACATCAATATATAAATATTCTTGAATTCAAGAACTATTAAAAAAATAAATAAGAACATTAAAATGGTATGCCTAAATGGTATGCATAATATAAATATTAGAAAATATTTATAAAAAAAAATAGTAATAAATAAAAAGAAAACTAGCAAATTCAGCAACCGTCTTTTTTTTTTTTTTCCCTCAAAGTAACAACGATCACTCTTTTTTTGTTATTTATTATCTAATCAGCAACAATAACTACGGAAAAGAATAATATGAGAATATGGATCTATAACTTATTTTTTCTTAACAAAAATAGGAATTTTACAAATAGAAATTGTACCTCTTTTTGGTTCTTTGTTCCCCAAATAGCAAGAAAAACTATTAAAAGGAATAGAATAGTATGAGAATATAGCCAAATTTATATTATTTAAAAAAATAGGAATCTAATAGAGTAAATGCAAAAACCTCGTAATATTTAAGCAACCCAACTAAATGAGTTATATTTGAAGGTGAGGAATAGGAGGAGAAAAGTAGTAAAAAAGTATGGGAAGAAATTTGTTAGTATGTGGGAAAGTGAAAGAGAAATTTGGAGAGAAAAGAGGTACTCGAAAGATCACAAGAGAAGAGAAATTTGCGGAGAACACTATTTGGAAGATCGAAAGAGAAGGAAGAGAAGAAAGTGACAAAAGAAAGGAAGAGAAGAAAGCGATTGGGGAGAAGAGGATATGTTGGTTTAAAAAGGAAGAGGTTTGATGGTTGAAGTCTCGACCAAGCTCACGGACCAAACCCCTTTGATCGGCGACGACGGACGATGCGATAAGATGAACAACAAGGAATCGAACAGAGGACGAGTAGCACAGAATTTTGACCTGGGAACAAAAGATGACGAGATTGACAGCAAAATGAGGTAGTGGTCGACTAGTCGAGAGTTGAACTCTCGAGTTGGTTAAAAAATTGGTGTTTGTTGAGAGTTGAACTCTCGAACTCGTTAAAAATATTTTCCTTTCATCGAGGATTGGACTCTCGACCTCCTCTCTCCCTAAAACTACCACATTTTTTCTAAATATTTTCTAAATTACCCTATTTTACTAAATATTTTGTTCGAGAAAGTCCACACAAGATTGGGGATTACTTGCATTTTGCATTTGGTATAAACCTTTAATTAATCAATTAACTAATTAATTATTTACTTCCCCGTAGTGAAAACCTACCTACTCCAGTAACCAGTTCACCATAAATTTGATTCGACCCAAGGCCCACGGCTCTGCAGCTGTTCAACGAAGCTTTCTTTACTCCCTTTCATTGGAGCAAAAATCAAGCTCTGGAAAAATGGCGACCCTTCTACTTCCTTTCTTCATCTTTTTCTTCTTCTCCATTTCTCCCGCTCAGTCAACCAGTTCTCAGCCTCAAGCTGCTCCAAAATCCTTATCCATCGGCTCTATTCAGGTTCCGTTTATCATTTCTCCTCTCTTCTCTTCTTTGTTCACTTTTTCTTTCATTCCTCCGTCCATATTCTTGTCTGAGTTTCTTTTGGTATTTTCGGGTGAAGAAAGCCGGAGATTGCAATTACAAGGTCAATATAACAACAAGCTGCTCATCCCCTTTCCATATTAGTGCCGAAATCGGCGTTCTGTTTGGGGACGCTCATGGAAATCAGGTTCATTCTTCGGAGATTTCACTTTAAATTATTTTGCAATTAGTTCATCTGTTGAAGCTTTTATCGTAGAGAAGAAAATTAAATTAATTCTAGTGCTGAAGTTTCATTTAATATGGTTGTTTTCCTAGTCTGCTTTATTTATGGTCAAGGTTTTTACATATTCGAGTTTTGAATTGCAAGAAAAGAACAAACAACAGCTGTAGAACATCAACATGTGGACTTTCCTTTCCTTTTTTGAAATTAAAGTTTGAGGAAGAATTAGACTGTTTTCATTAAGATTCTCATCAATCTGTGATTCTTTTGCACTTTCTTATATTCTATTGAATGAATGGAAAATTGAGCTTTTGCTTAAACTAGTAGTAGAAGCTTACAGTCAGTTTTCAAATATGGTTTAGTACATGTAATCTATTATGTCATCTAACAATCACTCAAAACAATTTTGAAACTAATAACAAAATTTTGTTTATAGAATTACAACTGGCAGTAGCACTGTTAGTCATTCAATTCTACTTAAAAATTAATATTCGTCATTACAGTTAATTTCTTTTTGTTATCCATCTAACATGAACCTAAATACACATTCATAAACTCCATATTAACCTATTACTTAGTGACTTTAAACACTTGGAAATGTAGATATTCATTGAATAGATAAAATGAACAGAATAGGTACCATCTATGGTTGATTTTTATTCAATAATATAATAGGAAAAAATGAATGATAAGGACAAAAGAATTTTGTTTTATGTGGTAGGTTTGAAAGTGTAGCCCTCCTCTCCTTTAGTTTTTGTTTTTTTTTTGAAAATTAAGTCTATTTCTTCTTAATTTCTTAATGTGGTTTGTGAATTCTAAAATAATTTTTTTTTTTTTTATAAAAAACTATATTAGAGATGGAAGGAGTGTATATACACTTAATTTTAACAAACTATAAGCTAAAAACCAAACGAGGAAAACAAAAACATATTATTATCTTAATCTAGAACTGTCTTATAGAGACCTGTAAAGAAGAAAAGAGAAAAGGAAAAGAAAAAGAAAAAGAAAAAGAAAGCTCTGTCTGACCAACCTTTATATATGAAGGTTTATGTTTCCTGTTTAAATTGTGTTTAAATGGACGAGGGTGATTGATTTAGAACTTGAAAAGCAGATATATGAGCCAAAGCTGGAAGTTGAAAGCAGCAACGCATTTTCAAAATGCAGCAAAGACACTTTTGATCTGATAGGACCATGCACAGACCAAATATGTTTCTTTTATCTTTACAAAAACGGCTCAGACAATTGGATACCAGAGACTGTAGAAATCTCCAGCCCTGATATTGACACTGTTAAATACAAATACAACTCCTCGATCCCGAATGACACATGGTATGGCTTTGACGACTGCCAATACTTTCCGTCACCATCGCCGCCACCGCCTCCACCAGTCCCCTCTGCAGCCGGCTTCCTGCCGAGGTGGAAATGGCTTGCTTCTCTGATCCCTGTGCTACTCAGCAGTGCTGTACTGTGAATGTGATGCTCATTCCGTATCTTGGCCGTCGGCTTGGTGGGTTAGATATATATATTTTTTATTTTTGATCCACCGCTTTGTTTGTATTTTCATTGTGTTTTTTAATCTTTTGATGGTCATATGAAAGGCTGTAGTTGAACTTTAATATATATAGAATCGGTTTTGATGTTGCTGTGTTATGATTATTGAATGGAGGAATGTATGTTATTCGGGTAAAATGCATTTTCAGTTTTTTAAATTTGAGTTGGTGTGTATTTAGTCGTTGAAGTTTAAAAAATATACTTTAGTCTTTGAAATTTGAGAAATGATTTTATATGGTCCTTGAACTTATTTGATAGTTACTTAACCTAACAGAAAAATGACGTGAGATTAATTTTTTTGTTAGATTTTGGCCACGTGCAATTTTTAAATGATATGACATATAGATTAATGTTATATGTATGAGAAAGAAGAGTTGATTTGTAATAGAGAGAAGAAAGAGAGACGATAGGCTTAAATTTAATTTCTCCCCAAATTTTGGACCATTCATCAAGCAGGTCTCTAGTTTTTTTTCCCCTTAATATACAACAAACGCTTAGTTTAATGTATATTATTATTATAAAGAGAACTATGTCAAATTTGTATTTGTTTAAAAATACTTTAATTCTTTAAAAAATACAATATTCTTCTTTGATTTTCTTTTATCAATGTTTCAAAATTAATGTTTGAACAAAAATCTATTAGATAAAAGATTAGACTAATATAGCAAAATGAACTTACTTATTTTTAAATATAACTTATAGATTTTTAGCAAAATATTAGAAGTGCAGTTATCCTGTATCGAAAACGTTTAGGAAAGTCATGGACTTTAGATACTATAAAAGGAGCCTATACCTTTGGTTTCAAATTATCATTGTTAGAAAAATTTTAAGTTTAGCGTTTCAAATTATCCTAGTTAAAAAGATTTTAAGCTTAGCGTGCTAATTCTAATTAAATTCCTTTTACATTCTCTAATTTGAGATAGTGCTCTTGAGAAAGAATTAATTTGTGTGATTGTAACAATTTTTCACATTGTAAATTTCTTTCTTGTGTTTCTAGTTTTATTGCATTCTCTTTAATTTTTCTATTATTTTTATGTTTATTTCTAGATAGAAATGAGAGGTTCTTCCCAAATAGCAAAATTTGTCTGTCTATCAATATGATTTGTCTATTATTGTCATATCGATATTTTGTAATATTTGAAAATATTTTCAACAGTTTTGTCATTTAAAATAATTATCATAATTTTTATAAATTTTAAGGAAAAGAAAATCTTTCATATTACCTCTATTTATTGTTTGCCACAATAATAACATTTAAGAATTATGTAGGTCTAAAAAAATAAATAAATATTAAATTAATAAATGATTTAATGAAGGGTTAAATAATGAATGAAAAGAGTTGATACGACAGTAGGGAGATTCCGAGTTGTATGGGGCCATAGTTGGAACTTGAGTCCGGTTGGTTTAAAAAGTTATTAAAGACACCTTTGACATCGAGAAATATACTAAATACTTATTTAAATATGGAAAACTTATTTGAAACCCCACATTTTGATTGCTAAACATTCAAACTACAAAATTCATAATTTAATCCGAGAAAAGAAAAAGAAAAATTGTGTTCCCTTCAACCCTTCAACTAAATACAACGATTCATCCGTCTCTGTAGTTTTCTAAATTCTTCTTCTCCAAACACTCCTCAACGCTAAAGCCAAAGAAAAAGGAAATGAAAGGGGTACTCTGTTTTTTGCTTACCTCCGCCATTCTTTTCCCTCTCTTAGAAGCCACCGAATTGCTACCCCAACCCGCTGAATCCTTTAATTTAACCTATATTCAGGTATCGCCGTTTCGTATTGGTTATTTCCATTTCCATTTTTGCTGATTCTCAATCTGTTATCTGAGAACGATTCTGTGTTTTCTGATTTTGAAGCAACTCGGGAGTTGTTCTTATTCGGTTGTTATATCGACGAGCTGTTCGTCGCCTTCATACACGAGGGATCAGATCAGTCTTTCATTCGGCGATGCTTATGGAAACCAGGTTTTCCTCGATTAAATCTTCATTTCCCCACTGATGTTATCGGGATAGAAAGCCCTTGGTTTCTCGATCGTTCACGATTTAGCTAATTTCAGATATTCGAATTGGTTGATGAAAAAAATCGGAGTTGAAT
Organism: Citrullus colocynthis; assembly: GCA_031780015.1. Taxonomy (NCBI): domain Eukaryota; kingdom Viridiplantae; phylum Streptophyta; class Magnoliopsida; order Cucurbitales; family Cucurbitaceae; genus Citrullus; species Citrullus colocynthis. The sequence goes on from QLSR01000187.1 coordinate 409,097, forward strand.
TTTGCAGCTGAGTTTCGGATTTTCCATTTGATTAGGGATAAAAACGCATAGGCATATTAATATCTTAGGTTGAAGTAATAGATTGGTGTTATCCTTTATCTTTTCGATACAAAATGAAATAAAAATCTAATCGGGTTTCTATTTCTCGAATCTTGATTATTATGGGATCGTAGTCTGTTGATTTATATGTTTCAGAACTTCAAATCAGGTATGTATTTATTGGTACATTAACATATCTTAGAAAACATATCCATAGTCATTAGCCTGTTGAGCAATATCTTATAGTCCATTGATATGCCTAGAACTTCCTAAAACATTTTAGAAGTTTCTCGAAACATCAGCAGTTCACAATGTGGAAATACAGGAATTTGAAAGAACACCATGTGATAATTCAAAAATAATAAACTTGTCTTCACTTTCAGATAAACTTGGGAATTTAACATGTTACAATTAATCATTGAAGAAGTTTGTTTTGTATAATGAGTGGTGAGTTTTGACTTGTGTACCAGATTTATGTGCCAAGGCTTGATGACCCATCTAGAAGGATATTTGAAAGATGTTCTTCTGATAAATTTGGACTAAATGGACCCTGTGCTTACCAAATATGCTATGTTTATCTTTATCGCTCCGGACCGGATGCCTGGATTCCAACGACAGTGACAATCTCTGGTGATCATTCTAGACCTGTCACGTTTAACTACAACACTGCCATACCGAACGATGTATGGTTCGGGTTTAACTTGTGTGGTCATGCTTCATCTTCAAACCGTAGTTCAAGTTGCATAGGGTTCTTATATGTCATTTTAGTGTCTACGCTTCTACTTCTCTTGTAATTTTGTGCTATGTCATGATGCTGTTCATGTTTTATCCTTGATAAGAATACATTTTGATGTAGCACTTTTAGTATAGAGGACATGGATATCTAACTACAAAGCAGCATGGAGATTGTACTTCTGTAGATTTAATACAACAGGCAAAGGGAGTTCTTGGTGATTGAGACTCTTGACTTGGGATAAGCTACCGAATATCTTATTATGGAATTGGGAAATAGAGAAATTCCTATAAAACCTTTTGTTATATCAACCATGATTAAGCTGGGCCATGCCTCAAGTCTCTCTTTTTAGACCATCCTCTTTTTATCAATTAATTTTAAGATAAAACCACGTGTTATTTAATAGGTGACTCGTTTAAAATATTAGAGAGACACATTAAAATATAACTACACTTGATTGTCTATGTCAAGTAATTTTCTTAATTTTTGCTACTCTCATAAAGTTTTTGGAAATTTCTATCGATGACATTTTTGTAAAACTTGGAACTTGACATTTACATAGGTTTTGAACATTAGAGATAATATAAGGAGCAACTTAACAAGAAAGAAATGGTGTTGTTTCTTGGGAACTCAGGTACAAGATTCTCGACTTGGACTCTATTTTGTTTCAATTGGGAGGTCAAATCTTAAGATGAATAATTGACATAGATGACCTAATATGAGGGACTTTGGTTAATCTTTTACTGCTTTTTTTCTAGTATTGCTTGTTTTATATTTGCAAATAGGCTTGTGCCACGTGTAGATTTCCTCTCTTGTTCTCATTCTAGGTTTTCATATATTATAATCCGCCCTTGTCATCAATCGAGAATGAATATCATCTTCCCATTTTTTCTCCACGTTTCTCTCCTTCTTTATAGCTGTTTAGGGGGAAATTGTTATTTCTAATCCAAAATCTCTTTTTTAAAATTTTTTTTTCTAACCCCATTTTCAACTTTTTAGAGTTTCAAGGGTGAGTCTCACATGTGAAATGACGTTAATACCCAAAAGTCATCTTCTTCCTAGAGTACTATCTAATTTCTGTCATTCGTGGTAGACTCCCATCGTATGTGACCGGATTTTTTGAAACAAACCCACAAAGAACATGTTTGAAACGGTGGAAAGAAATGTAGTTTTTTTGGTAGAGGAGGTTTTATATGCATAGGAGATGTCTGAAATTGGATAGAAAAAGAATTTGGTATGCATTTTTTGCTTTTCGTAAGTTGAATGAGTTCACGGGAAAAATGACAGCAAGTAAAAAATGCATACCAAATTCTTTTTCAATCCGATTTTAGAAATTTCCTACACATACTAAACCTCCTCCACTAGAAGTTCATTTTATTTTCCATTTTTTACCACTAACTATTCGAAAACCTAAATTTGTTTCCAGAAATCGAGTCACATATGATAAAGTTTTATCACAAAGGACAGAAATTAGATAGTACGGTTTGAAGATGGTTTTTGGATATTAACATCATTTTACCCGGTAGGACCCACCCTTGAAATTGAAAAGGGTTAGAAAAAGAAATGTAAAAAAAAGATTAATTTTATCCCATAATTTTTTTTTTATTAAAAATAACAATTTCCCATCTTTTAGGCTCAAATGAAAAAGGGGGAGTCTACTTATGCTCCACCGCTGCAAGTTGTCGAAGCATCGCCTCTCCATACTCGCCACCGTAGGGATCTTACCATCTAAAACTTCCAGATAAACCCGGATCAACCCATTTTGCTTCCCTGCTTTAAGCATCAATCGCGAATTGAAGGTTACTATTTACTATTACCCTTCAACCCCTCATCTCTTGTTTCTTTTCTCCCATTTTGATCCTACTTTCTACGGAGGTGTCAGATGACTACACATATTCATGAGAGAATTAGTTTCTGATTGATTCTATCTATTGGATTTCACATGTGTTTTAATCTAGAGATATGAATTGCTTTACAAAATCGAAGTTTGCATCTGATATATTTCGGAATTTGTCTTCAAAGATTTTCCCCAAAGATTTAATTCAAGGTTCTTGTAGATCAAGAATTTCCCATAGTGGGTATTCGTTTACGCCTGGGAAAACGTCTAATTCTCATGGGATTCAATCGGCTTCTCCAATTGTACAAAAATTTGGAAGACAAGTTGGGGAAAATAGGAGGCGATACAATCCCTTCTTCAGTGATTCAAAGAGATTTTACTATGTCGATCGCTACAGCGTTCAGCATTTTAAGCCAAGAGGACCTCGGCGATGGTTTCAAGATCCAAGAACCATATTGATTGTTGTTTTTGCGGGTTCTGGAGTTTTTATCACCGTGTATTATGGGAATTTAGAAACCATACCTTACACAAAACGAAGACATTTTGTGCTGTTATCCAGAGCTATGGAGAGGAGGCTTGGAGAGTCTCAATTTGAGAAAATGAAAGCAGCTTTTAAGGGTAAAATATTGCCTGCTGTACACCCTGAAAGTGTGAGAGTAAGATTGATCGCTAAGGATATAATTGAGGCATTACAAAGAGGGTTGAGGCAAGAGAATGTGTGGAGTGATTTAGGCTATGCATCGGAGACTGTGATTGGAGCTCCTGAAGGGAGTGGCCATGAGACATTGATGGCGCTTAGAGATTCTGGGGCTGAGAAGTTGGAAGGTAAATGGTACCGTGAAGATGAGATTCTTGATGACAAATGGGTTGAGCGCAGTCGAAAGAAGGGTCAGGAACAGGGGTCCCAAGCAAATACCTCGCATTTGGATGGATTGAATTGGGAGGTTTTGGTGGTGAATGAGCCAGTTGTTAATGCATTTTGCTTGCCTGGTGGTAAGATTGTTGTTTTCACTGGCTTGCTTGAGCACTTTAGAAGTGATGCAGAAATTGCTACTATTATTGGCCATGAGGTATGTTATACGATATTGTAAATCAAATGCGACAATCACAAAGAAAGCTTCACATTTTCTTTGATATCTATACGATTAAGTTGTTTATTGGAAATGATATACCTATGAATAATAATATGGGTATTTTGATGATATTTTGATATTGTGAGTTTGAATTTCAATTGTTTTCCTTCCATTGTATCTAGTCATTGACCACATATTCAATTGACATCAATATCAATATATTTGTTCTTGAACTTGAATGCTTTCACTTAGCTAAGTGCATGGAGTGATTTTGAAATTGTTGAAATTACTTTTGCCATGTTCAAAATCACTTCGAAATATGCTTTTAATCACTTAAAATTAATTTCGGATTTAATTTTACACTTTTAAATGCAATTTTCACATCATCAAAAGATTCAAAACTGATATTAAATGATTAAAAACATGTTTAGAGTGATTTTGAAAATGTCAAAAGTGATTTGAACTATTTGAGAATCACTTCTAAACAAGTCCTTGGCCTCTGTACTAGTGCCATTATCTTCGTAAGTCTAGGGTGGATCACGTTTTAAGGTCTTGTTTTCATTAATTAGGTTGGGCATGCTGTGGCTCGACATTCTGCAGAGGGTATTACAAAGAACCTGGGGTTTGCTGTTTTGCAACTTATCCTTTATCAGTTCGTCATGCCTGATATAGTCAACACCATGTCAACTCTTTTCTTGAGGCTTCCTTTCTCTAGAAGGTAAGTTTAGACTTCAGAGTTCTTTTCTTTATATCTTTTTTTGTTGTATTGATTTAATGTAGTTCATGTTAGGTTTTGGTTTTCTTGTTTGCATGATTTCGATTGATGTGTATGTGCACGTAAACATGTTATTTTGTTAACGTCATGCAATCTCTTATTTGTTCTATGAATTTCTGAGCTGCACAACATAAAAAAAAACATTTGATGAACAAACACTTGATGGGAATGGCTGTCAACAATTTTCTAGCATTACCTTAGCTATAAAGATTTCCTCTTTTGGTTACTTATACTTTATAATCTTGAGACATCGAATTACCAGACATTGGATCATCAGGAGAGAAATTTAAAGGCCTTGTACGTTCCTCCTTTTGGCTTTGCTTTTTTAATCAAGCATCCTATAAAAAATACTAGTTCAAGCATCTGATAATACTTGAAGGGTATTCACAGTGATTCTTGAGGTGGATTCTGGATTAGTTTAGAGTATGTGCTATTTTTTCCTTCAGACGCGCAACCATTATTGAGTCAAAAATGTCATTTGGGTCTTTACTATCAAAACAAAACAGTTCAATTCACTGAAGTACTCCATCCATTTACAGAGGGGTTGAGTTTGTGGTCTGATATTTTTGAAAATTTTTATGCCTTCAGGATGGAAATGGAAGCAGATTACATTGGACTGCTCTTGATTGCCTCTGCTGGATACGACCCTAGGGTTGCACCCGCGGTATACGAGAGGTTAGGTAAGGTCACCGGCGAGTCTGCCCTGAGAGATTATCTTTCTACTCATCCATCTGGAAAGAAGAGAGCTCAATTGCTAGCTCAAGCAAAGGTTATGGAGGAAGCACTTACTGTTTACAGAGAAGTGATCGCTGGACGTGGGGTTGAAGGCTTCCTATAAGACTTCCAAATCTGCCTTAGAAACTGAAGTGAGTTGATACTTATTGGCAAGAGAAAGTTCTCCCTCCTGTACTATACTATCGAAGCATGATCAAATATTATAGTGATTTTTTTTGGTGTTAATTTGTTTGATTTTGACTTCCCCTTATTTTGCTGTTTCATGAGAGGGTGATAAACCATCCTTTGGTGGTTTTTCTTTGACATAGCTTACCCTGTTTAACATCAGGAATTTTCATATTGGAGGCTATTGATATTATGAACAACTTTGGTGCAAAATCAGGTCTGCCCTTGCTACACAGGTGTACGTTCTTGTTTTTCTTTCGAAACAATGAAATTGTTATAAATATTTGAATTATATATACAAGACTTAGATTATATATTCCTAAATATTTTTACCATCATCTTCTCTATATCCTTATCTTTTCATAGTTGAAATACAATAGGATACAGCATATAGAGAGTTCTTTATGCTTTGTTCTTGTATTATATATATTTTTTTTTCCTTTTTTCTCTTGTCTTTTACTTTTCTTTTTTGTTGCGAACTATATGTAACATAATTTTTTCTTTTTTGGGATATTATTTTAAAAACGTGTTTCATTAGGGATATTCAAATAATTTGAAAATCCGAACAGCTTGACTATCCAATCTAAATTGTACAATTTGGGTTGGTTGCATGGCAAGAGGCCCTAAATAATATTAACATTTATAGGGAAGGGGGAAAGTATTGCAAATATAACCCACACTTAGGCCCAAATGTTTGAAAAGACTAAAAAGGACAACCCATGTCTAATCCATTTTCGCCCATGGTTTGGCCTATTTATTTTCTTCAGAATTTCAAAAGGAAGTGCAAAGAAAATTAATGATATTTCGTCCTTTTCTCTTCACCTAAACCAAATTCAAACAATGCGATTCGTCGAGTCTTCTTCGTTTTCACTCCTAGGTTTAAAAGGTCCGACTCTTCGACTCTTCTTCGTTTTCTCTTTACTCAATTTTTTACGCCTGAAATTACAATACTTTAGTTTTTCTTCCTAAAATCACGAAACGATCTCATTGGTTTAGGGCAAAATCGGTTGGTTAATCTTCTTCAACCATCGTCAATTTCACTGCTGATTATAGTGATTCCATCTTTGGTCAAGTTCGTTAAAACTAGTCTGGGTAGTGATTTCAAGTGACAGTAGGTCACTGATTTCTTCTTTTATTCATTAGTATTGGAACGTTTCTCGATTTTGTTGTTAGTTCGTTGATTTCCTTCAAATTAGGGCTAGATGTATGTTATTTCGTTGATAATATGTCATTTTGGGCTTTCTGGTAGTCTGGGGTATTTCATTAAAACTGGAAGATCTTGCTTTACAGAGAGCTAGAGTTACCACACGTTGTGCCTTTTTTTTTTTTTTTTTTTTTTTTTTT
>QLSR01000187.1:421573-442433 GCA_031780015.1 Citrullus colocynthis
TATATATATATATATATATATATATATATATATATATATATATATATATATATATATATATATATATATATATTTAATACAAAATGCTTTGGTATATGATAGGTAGATTACGTAATTAATACTAATTACAAAGTTATTATAAATATTTTATGTGAATGAAAATTAAAATTAAAAATATTAATGAAATTAAAGTGCTCTTTTCAAATATAGCAAAAGAAACCAAAATATTTACAAATATAACAAAATTTTACTGTTTATTTACGATAGATAGCAATAGGTCGTGATAGACTATTATCTGTGTCACGATAGACACAGATAGTAGTCTATCGTGATCTATCGCTGATTTATTACAAATAGACTATGTATTTTGCTATTAGTTATAAATATTTTCAATTGTTTGCCATTTAAGATAATTTTCTGAAATTAAAATACATATTTGTAAAATATCAGCATTTGAGGGGCACATACCCGTTGGCTCTTTAATAGATCCATATCTTGTTGTGAAATTTAGAGAGTTGTGAACTTTTTGAGACTCACAATGTAAGGAGCTAATAAAACATAGAATTGATGTTTTTTTTTTTAGTTGTGAGGCTTATATACTTCTTGGGTTAAACAAAAAGTGGAGTTCAAAAGTCCACTTCCTCTTAGAGGATGGTGAATAATGTTTATTCAAACTCAAAGTTTTTTCATGATGTAGATCCAATTAAATAAATTAATACACTTTTTATTAATAATTAATTTAAACTAGAATTTCATATAAATAAATTTAACCTAAAATAATTAAGAAATTAAAAACAATATTTTAAATCACCTTATTTAATTATAATAACACGATTAGTAACATATATACAAATTTAGGAACTATCAACCAAAATAAACAAATATGAATAATTAATTAATTTATATTGCAATTAATTTCATGGAATAAACTACAATAACAAATTAATTGCAAAATCAAACTCAAATTAATTGCAAAATTAAAGTAGTATAGGAATAGAGAATGTTACTGCTGGTGTGTATATATAAAAAATTAATTACTTAATTATTTATTTTTAATATCTTTCTCTATTACTCTACATGTCACCATTTGACTGGTTCACGTTGATAAAAAATCAATCATGTCACCATATCAGGTATTTTTATGTCATGTTTATTTTGGTTATATCTTCTTCATTTGAGCTTCAATTCGAATAATTCAAATTGCGTTGAAATCGTTATTTTGAGCTCTAAGTAATGGACACTTCAAAACACTCAAATTGTGAATGAATAAAAACATGTTTGTTATCATCAAAATATTAATTAATTAACTTGAGATTAATGTCAAAAAAAGCAATTGGCCCAACTTGTGCTCCTCAAGTCCTTGGCCAAAGATTCCCTAATATTTACTTACTTAGAGGCTGTTTGGGGAGCTAGAATGTAGTAGGATTACTGTGGATCAGAGGAGTATTGGAATGTGTGAGCACTTAAGGAATAAACGAAAACGAGATCGTGAATCATAGAAACGATGAGAAATAGGATTAGGTTGAAAACTGTCGGAACATGATAACTTTTGTATTACAAATCGGGCCAAAAATGCTCAATCCAAATATTTATTTTGGATTACATTACATTACAAGCCTATCCTATTACGATTTCTCAAACACCTCTTACATGCCTTCATGATAATTACTTCTGTTCATGATTGATGATCTTCACATGATATACTTATATTTTCTTTTAACTTAACGTCAAATGTTGTAATTAAACTTAGATAATTGTTTTGGAGAGCACATAAATTTTTCATTGCGAAGATAATAAATAGACATATTAAGGGAAGACTTAATTAGGGCCAAGGAAGCATTTCTATGCAGTAAGGATTCATGATTTTATGTCAGGGGTACTAGTTCATATTTAAAATAATTTTAGATGTATTGATACAGTATTCAAATCAGGTAATATTGATTAATAAGCTATTATCAACTACTAAAGTATCACAATCGATTTGTTTAATTATAGACACTAAAAAAATACAACTTTATAAACATAAAATTAAAAATATTTTTAGCTATTTCTATTTTGTATATATATATAAAAAAAAAAAAAAAAAAATTTTTTTTTTTTTTTTTTTATATAAAAAAAAAAAAAAAAAAATTTTTTTTTTTTTTTTTTTATATAAAAAAAAAAAAAAAAAAACTCTTTTCTTATATTTTTTAGATCAAAATATATATATATTTTTTTCTTCTACTTCAAGACTTATTTTATTTTAGTTCAATCATTTCAAATGTTCAAATATAAATTCTTATTTTTAATAATTTTTAAATTAGTCTCTTCTAATAGTCTATGTTAACTTTTTCAAAATAAATTAAGTATCATTAGCTTTCGCTTTATAAATTTTGAAGGAAAAATTACAAATATCACTCCTAAAGTATGATGTCAGTTGCAATTAGACCTTTAAATTTTTAATTTTAAAAATTAAACCATCAAAATTATATAAATGTTAAAACTGAGTCGAGTTGGACCTTTGAACTTGTATAAATGTATAAATTGTATCGTTTGTATAAGCTTAAGAGTTCAATTTTTAACATTTCTGGGTCCAATTTCTACAATTACTATAAGCTTGATGGTCCCATTTTAATACTTGAAGAAGTTTAGGAGCACAATTTTTAAACATTGAAAGTTTAAAATTCTAATTGCAACTACCACCCTATTAATATAATGTACTAATTTCTGGAGTAAACATGATTATTATTATTCACCCAAATCTAAAAAAAAAAAAATCTTAATATTATAAATTGAAAATAATTTAGAGATTTATTAAAAATAAAAACAAAATTTAAAAATTTAAAATTAAAAAAACTATTAAAAAAAAGTACAAATTTCTGGAATAAACATGATTATTATTATTCACCCAAATCTAAAAAAAAAAAAATCTTAATATTATAAATTGAAAATAATTTAGAGATTTATTAAAAATAAAAACAAAATTTAAAAATTTAAAATTAAAAAAACTATTAAAAAAAAGTACAAATTTCTGGAATAAACATGATTATTATTATTCACCCAAATCTAAAAAAAAAAAAATCTTAATATTATAGATTGAAACTGATTTGAAGATTTATTAAAAATACAAACCATGATTATTATTATTCACCCAAATCTAAAAAAAAAAAAATCTTAATATTATAGATTGAAACTGATTTGAAGATTTATTAAAAATACAAACCAAATTTAAAAATTTGAAATTATACAAACTAAAATATAACGATCCGTAGAGTGCAAAGATCAAAATTGAAATTTATTAAATTAATGCAAGTGTTATGGTATTAAGGAAGCAAATAAGAAACGCATGCTTATGCTAGTTAAGATTTAAATTATTTTGTTTGAACAAAAGAATAATATATTTTTCATTTTTTATTTAAAAAATAAAAATGTATTTTTATTATTCAAACTCGAGAATTTGGGTGACCGGTACCTCTATTTCAAAAGATGCTTTTGAAGTGAAAGAGCCAACCGGCCAAAGGTCTTTTCTTACATCTAGAAAGCTAAAAAGCATATGTCCATAATATAAGCTTTCAATTTTAGGGGGACGTGGCCCCGGCCCCTCAGTGAATATGTCCCTATTTCTAAGCAAATGTTAATTACCAATAAAAATATGAAAAATACACTATTCAACCCCACACTAAAATTCAAACCATTAAAAAAAAAAAAAATCTAATTTTACTAATCCATACAAATTGGAATGATTTCTAAATCTACCATCAAATATATATCTAAAAACAATAACGACATAAAATACTCCGATTTTATTTTCCTCGAATTCCTTATTTTCGAAATAAAAAAATATATAGTAGTCTTTGACTAGAGCTAAAGACTTTACTTTTTTTTTATTTTAACTTTTTTTGTTTTTTAAAGAAAGCTGAAGACCTCATTGAATACTCTCCATTCTACCCTGTCGTGGACAGACCTTTGCAATAACTTCACTATATATATATATATATAATTATTGTAATATAATATAAGTATTATTTAATGAGAAACTTCATTTCCAATTGGTGTCTGTGAAGTCAGAAATTAATTGAAAATTTCTTCTTTGGTGGGAAAATAAAGTTCTCACTTTCCCAACGAACTTTCCATACAACCAACGAGGCAAATATATATTTATATTATTGTTGTAGACAATTTTAATGCCTAAAATTTCAAATGTTTTCAAATGTGAATGCTAAAATTATTTAGGTTTTATAGCATTGCATTTATGTAATTTATGCATTAACCTGTTTTAAATTAATTTGATATTGTTTTCTAAACAAATGGTTTAATGTGACAAATTTGTTTTATTATTTTGGTATTTAATTTTATATCAATTTACTTTACGGTTCTTTTCAAATATAGCAAAATGAACCAAAATATTCATCTACCTAAGTTTTATCACCGATATCATTGATAATTAATATACTGATACACAATTATTACTATTATACGGAATTCACTAATATCTACCTAAGGTATATCACTACTATCATTGATTATTGATATTAGTATTACCAATACACAAATATCGCTGATATCTACTTAAATCATATCACTAACATCACTAATATCTACCTAAGTCATAGAACTGATGTTTACCTAAGATATATCATTTAAATCAATAATATTTTGACATTAAGGCTATCAACGATATCACGACTATTATTGATATAAGGATATCAGTAATATTTACCTAAGTTCTATTATTGATACATGGATATCATTGATATATACTTAAGTTATATCACTAATATCATTGATAATTGATATTACTGATACATAGATATCACTAATATCTGCCTAAATTTTATCACTAATATCATTGATGTCATTGATATCTACCTAAGTCTAATATGAAGATATAACTGGTATCTACCTAAGTTATATTATTAATATCCTCAATTTTAAACACTAGAATTGCCAAATTTATATTTTTACATTCAAATAGGACTTTCATATATCAATGGCTATTATCGATAGACTTCTATTATTATGTCATAATAATAGAAGTCTATTGCTAATAGCTGCTAATAGATTTTATAGGTTTTAGACTTTTAGTTTGAACTTAAGTATTTACTAATAAATTATTATACATTAGTTGATATAAGTCTATAAGGAATAGACTTTTATCACTAAAGTAATCTGTCAATGATAGAAGCATATCACTATGACTTAGTCTATTAGTGATATCATAGGCTATCAATGATAATAGTTTATTACTAATAGACTTCATACTTTTAAACTTCTAAAAAAAAAAAAAAATACGGGCCGGTTTGATAATGTTCTCGTTTCTCATTTTTTGAGAAACAAACTTTGTTTAATAAGCATTATTTTGTTTCTTGTTTCTAAATTTAAAAAGCAGTTCTAAAAAATAGCAAAATCAATAATTTAAAAAAGTGGTTTATTTCAAATCCGTTTTCATTTAGTATTTATATTTATCGTTTCGTTTCAAATATAAAATTTGACAATTGACTTGTTGGTGTTAAGGCACTTATAATGATGGTTACAAACTTTCAAATCTTTGGTTTGAGACTACAACTCGTCTATTTTTAAAAAAATAAAAATAATAATAATTACTTTTTAAATAAAAAGATAGATTGTGTTTTTTAAGTAAAAAGTTAGTTCTTTGCGAAGGAGAGAGGGAGATAAAATTGTGAGTGGGAGGGAGAGAGAGAAGAGGATAATAATTAGGGTGAGAGATGGGTGAAGCTGGGAGAGAGGGGGAGAAAAATTGGGGAGAAATTGGGAGAGAAAATCCTGGAGAGGGGAGTGAAAGGGGGAGAGAAAATAGGAGTGAAGGGGAGAGAGAAGGCCGAATTTAGAATTTTAAAAAAATTTAAAAATTGACTAGTCAACTTTTGTTATATTTACAAATATTTTAAAGATGTATTATATTTTTAGATTATTTCTCTAATTGTGCTATATGCTATAATTTCTCTAAATATAATTAGAATCCATACTGAACTTTTAATTCTGAATGAATTAGAAATCAATTCATAAAAAAAAAAAATAGATGAATAATTACATTTTTCTTTTCTAATTCATCAATTATGATGGTGAAGATGGAATCATTATAAATGATAATTTACCTTTTATTCATTGAACTATGTTTAAATTGAAAGATGAATAATCAGACTATATAATAAAATTTTACATTGATATACCTCCTTATTTTCATAGAAAATAAACTAAAAGTTGGATTGAATCCTCAACATAAAGCAACAAGACGTTGCCATAGCAAAAACTTAATGCTGGATTAACGGATGGCTTGGACTAAATTCAAGTATTACATTGAATGTTGCATTCTAGTAGATATAAAGCACAATTGATTGTTCGATAGAGCTAGCCATAAATCACATTATGAGATATTGTCAACTACTCTTTGTTACACCTTTAACAATCCTTCCCTGACCTCAAATCACTTTTGTTTGATACTTGAGCTAGTCCATTGGTATGTTATTGTCTATAAGGCATATTTTTTTGATGCAATTGTGAGGAAAAAAAGTACTTAATATTTAATATTTTTATAATGGTATGTTATTGTCCACTTTAAATTTAATTATGTTGTTCTCATTGTGAAAATTTTTCATTAAAATTTCGGTAGGGGAAATTTTGTTTTTCCCCCATTTTGACGAAATCTCAATTTCTTTTAATTAGTTACGTTAGCTCAGTTCAAGTTTTTCCGTTTTATGGTTCTGATTATATACAATTATATAGTTTTAGACACCAATGTCGTTTTTTCAATGTGTTACTTTTTCTAATTTCCAATTTTTCTCAATTTCTAGTTTTATTTTCGATATGAAACTTCCATTTCTAAAGAAATTGAATTTGAAAAAATCATTAAAAGAAACCTATATTTATTTTTAACCTCATCAATCATTTTCCATTAAAATTGAATTGATGTGAGTTTTTTTTTTCTTTTAAAATTCAATATTTTTATTTTCACATCATTTAATCTCAAAATATTCCCAAACTTTATATTATTTGGTAATTAGTTTCCATTTCTTTTCAAAAAAAAAATTTGCTCTTTGCACTCACATTGACATTTACAATATACATCTTGTTGTCTTACTTTATAGAAATGATGATTAAAATGGTCAATTATAATCTAATTAAGCCAAGATCAAAACTTCATTAACTAATCATAACAATTTCCATCAATTTTCATAAAATTTTCAAAATACATTGATATTTCAATAAGATCAAGGCCTCGCTATTTATGTTGACATCAATATTTCAAACTTTAGTTGCCCTCATTTATAGTAGATTTCCTTCCTCTCCTTGTTTAAAACAGAAGAAGAAGACAATGATGACTAACTTCATAAATGTATGCCGTATTTACATCTCCAACCATCGAGAAGAGTATTATTGACTTTGGGGTAGGTTGTTGGGGGAGAGAGAGAGTAGATGGATAGAGAGCATTAACTATATACAAAGAGACTTGAGAGAATGGGTGGGTGAAGAGGGATAGGAAAAGTTTCTATTAATAGCAAATCTCCTTTGATTGTTTCATTGTTCCCTTAAAAGAATTGTCTAAAAATGATAATATAACATTTAATGATATCTCATACACTAAGGATTATGGATTATTGTAGTATTGGAAAAAATTTCTATGAAGAGATTGGAAAATGAAAAGAAAGGGATGGAATAGAAAGATACACACAATTGGATATCAACCATCCTATAAGCACTTGACAAAATATTGGGTTTGAATTATATAAACACTTCTATATGAATTTAAACAAGCTTCGAGAGTTTGGTGTAAAAAAGTATTATATAAAACACTTCTATATGAATTTAAACAAGTTTCAAGAGTTTGGTGTCAAAAAGTGTATAATTTAACTGACATCAAATGCGTACTATAATCTTGAAATTATAGATTTGATTTTTTCTAACTCATATGTATATGTATAAAGCAAGGAAATGGTTTGATGCTCTTATTTTTTGTCTGCTTGTTTAAGGCTGACCTGACCCCACACTATTTCTCAATATCACCCTTGCTCTCATTTCTTAATGGCTCCTTCGGGATTAAATGCTAGTTTTTTCCCTTTTTTCTATTTCTTTTTCTTTTTTTTTTAATTATTATTATTAGCAAAAAAACAACAGTTTTTTTTTTTTTTTCCTTACTTGATTGGATTGCGTCCCTTCAAAGAAAAACAACATTTATTATATATAAAATAAGCTAGATGACAAATGTCAAATTCTAAACCATAAAAGTTTTATCCTATAATATCTAAAACAAACATATGTTTTTGTCTAAATTTAAATGTGTTTTCTTTAATTAAATGAAATTACATGTGATTTTTCAAATTTAGATTTCTTATTTTATTAAGAACAAATTCATACTATGTAAAAGGGATTTATGGAGAAACTTTTTAATTTCTTCTTTTTGCTGTTTATTTTATTTTATGGCCATGGAGCTATGTTAGATAATTTAAATTATAAAGATTAAACAATTTATTAATTTCAGAATAATATATTAACTAGTACTGCTTCTTTAAAAAGATTTGGTTTTGGTTTTTGAGAAAATGCTATTTCTAACCTAAAAAAATTTGTAGTGAAGAAATCTAACTCATATTTAAAAAACTTCTTTTTCTTACCTCTTTTTAACTTTTTCAGGTTTTTAGTGGAGGGCTCCATAACGTGAAAAGTCTTTTTTATTCCTTGTTAAGTTCTCATTTAATTCCCTTCAATTTTACCTCTATTTTCACTTTTTTTCAGAGAGAATCTGTTGGTCCCATTTTTAGCATCTCCTTTATAGTACACAAATGAATATTGTTTTGGTTTTTTTCTCTTTCTTCATGTGTGTCACGTTGAAAGTTGAAAAAAATAGTTCCTTCATTTGTGTGGGGGAAAGGTTTTTTATGAGAAATGTTTAGATTTATTGCAAATTCTTGGAAAAATAATATTTTTCAGTCAACTTTATGGGGAAGAACCTCATACATTGTACGGAAATAGTTGTTTTCTTGAAAAAAAAAAATAAAAAGAAGGAAATGAAATGATTATGTCCAATAATTTTCTATAAAGTTGACTGGTCAATTTTATTGGAAAAGGGATAGAATCATTTTTGTTCCTTCTTCTTCTTTTTTTTTTTTTTTAATTTCTTCTTTCCTTTCCTTCCTACTACCTTCCTACTATTATATATGGCTATTCTATTATATATTTGTAGAATGCCTCGCATATTCATTTGCTATGGTGGTATTTGGAAGAAGGATGAACGAGATTACTTAGGGGGTAATCTAGGGGGTCTATAAGTAAGATGTGATATTGGGTATGATTAATTTATGTTAGAGTAATACAAGTTAAGTGGGGTTGACCCTAAACATCACAACATTATCCTTAGATATTTATATTTTTGGATCTAGAGTTTCTACTTATTTGATAAGGAATGATCAGGATTTTTTTTTTTTTTTTTTAATGGGGAGGATGCATGTAGACCCCTATATATTTATCAACGAGCCCAAAATCTATGTACAGTTGTGCATTGGGAAGTGAAACTAGTAACCCTAATTTTGCATACCAACCAAGCTTCCCATATAACCAAACACAAGAATCCCCATTGCCTTATTGCCCCATACCACCGTCTGTAGAAGAAAATTATCCATCACAAGATGATTTTTTTTGGTTATGTATCATCATTAACCCTCTTAAGCAGTAACGTGACCCTATATGACTTAGCCAATCACAATTTCTACCTTGATCCATATAATTTTGAACAAGGGGGTCTGTCCTCTTCAAGATATAGTGCAACAAAGGAAAATACTAGTATAGAAGGGGGGGCTTGTTGGAGATGAGTTTCTAAGTGAGAATGAGAATGAAGATGAAGATGGATATGATGATGAAGACTACGAATGTGACGAAGACGACGAATTAGAAGATGAGTATGATGAATTGATTGAGGCTAGTAGTGGAGATGATACTGAAGAGGGTGGAAATGAAATTGAGGAGGGGGATGATAAGGGTTGTGTTGGTGTAGCACCAATTGGTGGCACTAGTTTTCACAACCTGAAATGTCTTGCATTGGGCTGCAGATTATTACGTTCGATTAGCTGTTGGTAAGGATTTATTGAGCTTGGACAGATATATCTTTCAAAGGAAGCGGTTACACATGCATTGTCAATCTTTACCATTCGTCAAAATTTTGAAACTATTGTTGACAAATCCACGAAGTCCCTACTGACAGTAAAATGAAAGCATAATACCTGTGGATGGAGGTTTAGAGCTTGAAAGCTTAAGAATTTCACATTTTTTAAGATAAATAGGTATATTAATAATCATACATGCTCTCGCCAAGTAATGGACCACGAACACCAATAGGCACGGAGCAAGGTAATAGGAAATTTAATTAAGTCCAAGTTCACCAATATCAGTAGGACGTATAGGTCGAAAGACATAATGCAAGACATGCATGAACAGTATGGTGTAAGCATCACTTATAAAAAAACTTAGCGATCTAGAGAGGAGACCTTAATAATGGTTCAAGGTAGACCTAAGGAGTCCTATAGCCATTTGCATGCCTACGGTGAAGGCTTGAGAATTATGAACTTGGGAACTGTGTATGACTTTAAGCTTGATGGCGGAAAATACTTTAAGTACGGCTTAATGGCACTTGGTCCATGAATTAGGGATTTTTGAACTACATTAGGCGTGTTAGTATTTGACGGAACACATCTACAAGGCAAGTGTTGGGTTTTATGTCCTACAACTCGTGGTTTGTAAATAATTGAACATGATCTCAACAAAGTTTTTTTCGAGAATTATTCAATAAAGATGTTATTGAATTTATGAATTGCTTATATCACTTCCCTACATCCAAAAAACTAAGAACCCTTGGCTATTTTATAAATACTTACACTTTATGTGTAGACATAAAAGTGGATCAAGTTTAAGTAATAGCCAAAATGGTCTATAGTATACAGATAAGGTTGGGTACCTTATCTTAGGGACACTATCGATGCGGCCCATTTTGTATTTGATACAAACGATGTAATCCTATATCATTTATGTAGAGACATATGAGTGGGGAGATCTTATGCAATGAGTTTGCATAAGAACATACCATAAAATAATTACTTTTACTTTATAACATCGTTTACTATTAAAATTGATTATTTCAATATGATGTCCTAGGTAACTCGATCTTAATTCTGAGCTAACTATGAACTCCTATTTGTTTGAGATTATCCTTTAATCTGCATGGGTGAGAGTGATCCGAGTTTGCCGACTCAATAAGCCTCCCTATTTTAAGGATAAGACCAAGCAGATAGCTGGGGACATAGTCCTGCAAGATGGAATTCACTCTTTACCTTATTTAAGGTTAGTAGAGAAGTTAGAAGTTGTTCCCTTAAGTACTCACTCCGAGTCTTGAACAAGGGGCCCCACTCTCGCATTGGCCCGAGAGGGACTCGGTTTGTTGGTTGGACCACAAACCAATTGTTCATTAGAGGATCAATGAGATTTAAGGAACATGAGGTGATTATTAATTAAATATGATTTAAATATCAATCGGATGAATAGATATTCATCAGATCGGAAATTATCCAGACAAGTGGAGAAATTATTAATTTAATATTTTTATATTTTTATATTAATATAATATAATTAATTAAATTACTTAATTAATTATACATTTAATATTAAATTAATATTATTTAAAATAGAAAAATTGGATAATTCGCCATTTTGCATGGGAAAGGAGGATTAACTGAATGGATTAACCACCTTGTTGGGTGTCGATTTCATGGCTAATGTGATTAGCTAAAATTCTTCTTCAAATAGGAGAATGAATGAATGGAATTGGGTTGGACTTGAAGTTGAATTTTGCTGAAAATTCAAGAACACTCAAACTCTTTAAAACTGATTTTTCTATCAATTTTGCTTTAAATTCATCACGATTTGGATCCCACAATTCATTCTAAAGCTAGAGAATAACGAGGAAAACTCTTGTGGTAGTAACGAAGTGTTCGTGATCAAAATCTTGGAGAAGATAGGTTCAATTTTGAGCTACAACAATAAGTAACTTGCCTCTATTTTTCGGTTCTTAGAACTTGCTTGTTTTATCCTAAAAATTAATGAAATTAGAGTACTTTTGATCCAATTTGCTTCCACTGTGCTCTTTTTTATTCCATTAGGAAGTTTAAAGGTGTCATGCTAAGTGTGAACTCAATGGATATGAATGGTCAGATATACCTAGTTTCATTTGTTGTGGTAGACCAGGAGACAGATGATGCATGGACATGGTTCTTCGAGAGGGTGAAACATGTTGTCAGGGCAGTATCATAACTTGTCATCATATCAGACAGGAAGAATATCATTGGAAAGGCAATCCGTAAGGTCTTTCCATCAACCTTTCATTATTTTTGCATCCACCACATTGTTATGAACCTGGCCATGCATTTAAGAAACAAATTGAAATACCTGCCTTCATTCTAGCGGCTAAGGGATATTGTGAAACAACTTTCTGAGTACATTGGGCTAAAATTTTTCCACTCAGAAGAGTGCCTAATATTTAGAGGAGGTGGAATTTGAACAATCGACGCGGACATTTCAGTGTGGTCAAAGGTTCGATCAGATAATGATTAATACAGCTAGAAGCCTAAATGCCCTTCTAAAAGATGTTAGGACGTTACCCATTACCAAATTTCTTGATCATATATAGAGGTGTGTTGCAAGATTAATTTTACAAACAGTGAACGTATGCATCCAGTCGTCAAACTATGCTTTCGGATTATGTAGAAAAAATTATGGCGGCGGAAGATGTTAGATCAAGAAGACACGGTATTGGCCGATTTATCATCATATATAAGAAGTCACAGACAATCACTTGGGGGGATTGTGGACTTACATGCAAGAACATGCAGCTATACGGAGTTTGATTATTATGAGATTCCTTGCTCCCATGCGATTGTTGCCGCTCGTTATCAGAACATCAATCCATACACCCTCTGTTCTTTGGCATATCACATACAAATTATTTACCGGGGATATGCAGAGCCCATTTTCCCAGTAGGACCTATGTCGAAGTGGAAGTGGTAAGATGCTTTTGTAGACATTGAGATCCTCCCACCTATGAGGGTTCTTCAAGTTGGTCGGTGGCAGGAGATCAAAATACCATCTGCCGGTGAGGTTCTTCAAATCCATAAATGCAAGAGATGTGAGCAGCGTGGCCGCAATCAGAAAACTTACTGACAACCGTTGCGAATGGCTTAAGTCATTGATAGATAAAAACTTTTGTAAAGATATTTGTATGAAACTATTTTAACTCCTCATTTTATTCTTTATTTTCTAATATTTGTCGGATTGATTAATCAATGTGTTTTTATTTTACCTAACACTTCCAAATACTATTAAAAATAAATAGGTATTAACGAATAAGGTATATCACTGATAAAATGTCCTGTTTGCAAATATTTGTATGCCCAGTTATTGTTTAAAAAAAGACATATTTAGCCAGTGAGGGTGGACATATCCGATCAGATACAACATACTCAAAAAAACTTACACACGAATACCTCACAATCCCCACCCCTCGTCTGTTGTGAAACATCTTTGACTCATTCCACAAGCCATGACGTTAGCGAGAGATTCAATCGTGCCACTGTCACCCACACTTACCCTGTAGGGCCAGTACGACTATGCACATGATCTCTAGATAACCCTCTAGCTTCAGTCTAGTGGTCAATGACCGGGACAAGTCCCAGAAGACTAACTTCCTAGCCACGAGATCGATCTTCATGAGTGGATCCAGTATGTTGTAAGGTACATACACGGCATCGACCGTGGCCCATGGAATGTTGTAGTTAGTTTGCTCCCGATAGGTCTCCTAGAGATCCTCATCACAGGCCATATTGTGATGGACCTCTCTATAATGAACTTGGTCGTCATGGGCTTTTTCATGATGGTCTGTGTAGTATTGTGCCTCTTTGTGATGGCCCTCCTCATGACAATCCTTGTCAACAAGGGCCTTTTCGTGATGGGCTGCCTCCTAACGATCCTCGTCATCATGAGCCCCTTCTGACGAACCTCCTCCTCATGATGCTCTACTACGAGAAGAACCACATTGATTGGATTGGGAGAAAGGGCACATGCCTCAAGAGGAGACATAACACAATCCCATTAAGCCCTCTCCTCATCAGTAGCTACCAATCTAATGGTAACTATATTTTGTGCCTGTACCGAAAAAGTATAACGTGTCAATAAATAAAAGCAAAAAAATATTTAATCTCTAAGTAAAATGAATAGTTAATTACCCGTCGTGGCTCAAAAATATCCCTTTATGTGCCTCAGACGTTGGGGTAGTGGTGCAAACCCAATGACACAATCGAGGAATCGCCATTTCAAATACTCAAGTGGTGACCCGATTCATAAGCAACAAAATCATCTCATATGCCCATACCTACAAACATAAGACCACAACAATCAGCAAGACATTAATAATTACGTCCTTTGTCTTTTTTTCCCATAAAGTTATGATGACTAACTTTACAGGAAAAAAGACAGAAAGCATCCTTCCTGGTAAGTTTGAACTTATCAGGAAACTTATCGGGAAGGAATTAAGTCCTCTGTCTTTTTTCCCGTAAAGTCCACAGAAAGCATTCTTCCTAGTAAGCTTGAACTTATCGGGAAGGAACTAAGTCATCTGTCTTTTTTTTTCGTAAAGTTCTGATAACCAACTTTACGAGAAAAAAGACAGAAGTCATCTTCCTAGTAAGTTTGAACTTACCAGTGTTCTGTCGGGACTTTATAGGAAAAGGGACATAACAAACGGATCTTATTGGTAAGTAAGAAAGTTGTGAGTGTTCTGTCCCTTTTCCTGTAAAGTTTTGATCAAAACTCTATAGGAAAAGGGACAAAACATTCACAACATCCCGGTAAGTTCTCCTCACATATTTCTAGTAAGTTCAAACTCACCCTTCTTTTCATTTGAAAGCTTAAGTTAACTCAAGTTTTTCTAAACACAAATTTACTCGATTGAGGTTCATTACTTAACATAAATTGTCATTCTTTTAGGGTGGATTCGACAAAAACCCATATTTTAAAAATAGTTAAAAAGTTTTTTTGTGGTTTTTTATACTCCTAACAGAATCACAAAAAAAAAACCCCTCCAACATTATTTTAATGCTATAATATAAAACGTTAGGAAAAAAAAAACGTTATACATGGAATCTAAACAAAGTACCTTTGTTGAAATCTAAAGTACTCGTGTAAAATCCAACCAATGAAAGATTTTTTAGAGAGGAAAGGGGAGGGGATGCTTTCGTCATAGAGGAAGAGGTGATTTTTTTTAGAGGAAGGAGAGTGATGATTTCTGGAGGAAATCGAACCATTGAGAGCTATTTTCCAATTTTTCCCCTTTTGTGGTAATTTATATGCGAAGAAGAAGACGATGCAAGCATTAAAACTCGGAATGGAACGTTTGAACTTACCAGAAATTAGTGAGGGACAAAAAAATACTTTTCACATTATGGGACCTCCACTAAAAACTTGAAAAAGTTAAAAGGAGGTTAAAAAAAAGAAGTTTTTTTTAAAAAAAGTTAGATTTGTCCACCAAAATTTTTTTAGGTTTAAAATAGCAATTAAATTTTTTATACTTATTTATTTATTTGGTATATTAAATAATATTTAAAGCGAGCTTCTAAAATATTTAATCTAGACAAATTGTTCCATATATGTTTTTTTTTTTAAGTTTTGGAAAGAATTTTGTTTTATACTTTTTATAAAAATGAATCTCAATAAAAATAAAAAATAAAAAAAAATTGTTCTATATTTTTTATTTTCCTATCATACCTACAAATTAACAATTTAAAATATTCTAACTTATCAAATGTCCCATTTAAAGTTTTTTCCTTTTTAGTACAACAAGCCTAAGATGGGAGATCGATCGTGCCAATTACAGTTGAGCTAAGCTCAATTTAGCCTCTTTTTTATAGTTAATAATATTTGAATAAAAATTTAAAGATTTCCAACCCCATAGCTTAATTGATAAAGTCAATGATGGAAAGTAAACATTAAAAAAATAATAAAAAAATAATGTTAAAGTGTGAAATCTTAAAAACTAGGGCTAGTTGAAACAAAACCCGAATCTAAGATAGAATTGTAATCTTTTGAAAGTTGAAATTGAAACTAAACTTAACCTTTTGAAACTAGGACCACATGGACCAAATGAAGTGGTTAAAGAGTAAATAGCATTCTTTTCCTTTTTTCTTTTAACAACTCTAGTATATAATCGTGTATGTAATCCATCCTTGGCTTGAGTAAACTCATTCAATTATCTCTCTTCGTTCTCTGCCTACCATTATATTTGAACTTTGGGTGTTGCCTTTCTCACTAAAACCCGAAGTGCAATACCTGCTTCACATTCCCATTTCTCCATTCCCACACAAATCTTTCCTCCATAACCAATGGGATCTGTTCCCAAGCTCAGTCAAAGCCATGGCGGCACTCTCCTCCATTTCACTCAATTGTTAACACGCCTTCGCTTGCCTTTCTTCCAACTTCAAAACTTCTTCATTCTCATTCTCCTTATTTCCATGGAAACTTATATTTTCTTAAGGGGATGGAATCCCATTTTCTGTATCTTCCTCCTACTCTCTTCTTATGCCTTCTTCAAATACATCATTAAGCTTCCCATTCTGAATGCTCCTCGCCCTGTCTATTTAGTTGACTTCTCATGCCTCAGACCACCAAGCTTCTGCAGGGTTCCCTTCTCTCTTTTCCTTGAAAATGCAACGTTAATGGATATTTTTGACAAAGACAGCCTCAGTTTCATGGCCAAAACTCTCAAATCTTCTGGACAGAGTGAACAAACATGTCTCCCTCCAGCCCTGCATTTCATACCACCAAAAACCCATCAACAGGAATCCATTAATGAAGTCCATATGGTGTTGTTTCCTGTCATGGATGATCTTTTAACAAAAACCCATCTCTCTCCATGCGACATTGATATTCTTATCGTTAATTGCAGTGGTTTTTGCCCTTCTCCTTCTCTGTCATCCATAGTTATCAACAAATATTCCATGAGAAGTGACATTAAAAGCTATAACCTCTCTGGAATGGGGTGCAGTGCAAGTGCTATTGCCATTCACTTAGCTGAGAATCCTCTTCAAGTTAACGAAAACTCAAATGCGGTTGTGCTTAGTACAGATATTTTATCAAACGGTTGGTATGCAGGAAAAGAATACTCCAGATTAATCCTTAATTGCTACTTCCGAATGGGCAGCGCAGCTTTTTGCTAACCAACAGAAAAGAAGCGAAAGATTCTTCAAAATATAAACTATTTAAAACCCTTCGAACACAAACATCCTTCGATGATAGAAGTTACCTTTCAGCCATACTCGAAGAGGACATGGACGGAAAACTCGGCGTCTCTGTCACAAGAGATACTCTTCAAGTTTTCCCTGAAATACTCAGAATAAACATAACCCTTCTTGGTTCTTCAATCTTGCCGCTGTCGGAGAAACTACGGCACGTTGTTTCGAGGCTACGAAAGCGATTTGTGGACAAATCGCAAGAAATTTACATACCCAATTTCAAGAGTGTGATTGAGCATTTCTGCTTGCCGGTATCGCGGAGTGCGGAGATAAGGGCGATTGCAAAAGTGCTGAAGCTGAACGATAAGGAGATGGAAGCGGCATTGATGACTCTACATAGATTTGGGAATCAGTCGTCTTCATCGCTGTGGTATGAACTTGCTTATTTGGAAGCTAAAGAAAGAGTTGAAAAAGGAGATAAAGTTTGGCAAATTGGGATGGGCACTGGGCCCAAATGTGTTAGTTTGATTTGGGAGTGTATTCGGCCCATTATAGGAGAGCCCATCAACGATCCATGGGCCGATGTGATCAGTCGGTATCCCATTTAGGCCCATCAACTTAGATCTTTTTTAATGGTTTCAGATCCGATGGCATTATTAATCTACTTTTTTTGTTTTTTTTTTTTTAATTAAGTAATTTAGCTCTAGCATCTTAAAATAGTTGAAGGGTGAATTCTGCATTAGTTTTGAGCTTCTTCAAAATGTAAACATGATGAAATGAGAAGTGTTTATGTATCATTATTATCAAAACAATTCTATTAGCATAATTGCCTCACATTACTAGAATTGGGTTTACATTAGATTGCTTTTGTTTATGGGGAAAATCACTTTTAGACATGGCCAAAATTTTTACTGTGACAATTTTTTTTTTTTTTTTTTTAATTAAGTAATTTAGCTCTAGCATCTTAAAATAGTTCAAGGGTGAATTCTGCATTAGTTTTGAGCTTCTTCAAAATGTAAACATGATGAAATGAGAAGTGTTTATGTATCATTATTATCAAAACAATTCTATTAGCATAATTGCCTCACATTACTAGAATTGGGTTTACATTAGATTGCTTTTGTTTATGGGGAAAATCACTTTTAGACATGGCCAAAATTTTTACTGTGACAATTTTTTTTTTTTTTTTTTTAATTTTTTTTTTTGGTTTGGTTGTATTTAAATTTTTATCCCCCCAATTTATTTTTTTTTTTTTTTGTAAAAATTTTTTTTTTTTTATTTTTTTTTTTTTTTTTTTGCAATTTCGATGTGAGAGAGAGGAGAACGAAGAGGTGACAGCCACAACTAAATTTTTATTATTTTGTATTTAAAATGTCACATCAGTTTCTATTAATGATTTAACAAATTCTATTAATTCTGGGGCTAAAATAGAATTCTTATGAAATTTTAGGACTTGATGAGTACTATATAGTAGCCGATGGATGAGTACTTTAAAAAATACGACCCACATTTCAAAATCCTTCGTCTTGTTTTCTATGTTTATCTCGTTTTCCCTCTCCCTCACCATTTCATCATTTCTATTTGCTTTCAATATCAATAATTTTGTGATATCGATCATATCATCGTATACTGATAACATTACTATTTACATAAGTTTTATCATTGATATTACTTATATCTACTTAAGTTTTATCATTGTTGTCACTAAAATCACTAATATCACCAACATCACTGTTAGACGAAATTACTGATATTATTAATAGATGAATATCACTACTCATAAAATGTATGTAATCTACAGAAATAAATAAATAAATAAATAAGGGCAAACTTGCAATTAAATTAAAAGGCTGGTTGTGCATATAGCAATCAGCCTTAAAGTAATAAAAAATATAGCACAAGGAAAAACATATTAAGAATATAGCACAAAATTAGCACCAAATATTATTGATAGCAGCTATCAGTGATAGTCATATTGGTAAATGACTAAAAAGCCTATGTTCAGCCCGCCATTTCACGCTTCCTCTTCTGATTTCTCAACTTGAAAGTCATCACTAATAGCAACTATCAGTGACAGCTATCAGTAGTGGCTATCAGTGATAGCTGCTATGAACGATAACGTTCAATTTGAGAAATATTAATACAACCTTGAAATAGTAACACATTAGCTTTCAATTTGCTATCATTTAGTAGTGGCTATTATTGATACCCTTTCATCAATTGGAATCAAGCTTGAAATATTAACACTTAAGGCGATCAGTGGTTATCAATGGTAGACTTTTATGAGTAGTTATTAACTTTGAAAGGAAACTATCAATTTCAAAGATTAACATTTAAAGCTATAAGTGATAGAAGTCTATCAATGAGAGGTTTATAAGTGACTATCACTAATATCTACTTAAGTCATATCACTTATGGCTCTTGGCTATCATCGATAGCTTTTAGTGATGGCTATCAATGATAGAGTTTCATCAAATGTAATCAACTTTTATATCATTGATATCATCAATATAAGGATATCGCCTAAGTTCTATCATTGATAACGTGCTATTAGAGATAACTTTTGTCATTCATTTTTACCATCAAATAACATCTTATCGTTGATAGCTTCTATCACTGGTAACATGCTATTAGTGATAACTTCTAGACATGTCACTTACACTTTAGTTTGAGATTCAACTTTATTAATCAATTTCACTAAGTTGGCTACCAATGATAGACTTCTATAAGTGGCTATTAACTGTGGAAGAAAATCATCAAAGATTAAGCTATGAATGATAGAAAATATTAGTGGTTATTTCTAATAGACTTTTATTAGTAACAATCAATTTTGAAATATTAATACGCAAAGCTATCAATGGCTATTATTGAGAAACTTTTATCATGATTATCAATAATAGACTTCTATCACTGATATCTACTTAAGATTGATATCACCGATACATAAATATGACAGATATCTATCTAAGTTCTATCACTAATATCACTAATTATGGATACTACTAATACACAAATATTTAATGAATTCTATTCTAACATTTAAAAACATGAGTGATGGCCAGTGAATTCTTTAACCAATGATATAATTCTTTGAGTGACTAAGTTATACATATATTAGTGGTTATGATTGATAGATTTATATTATTACGTAGAGATTGGGGAGACGAAAGAAAAATAGGAAAAAGAAAAGTATATTAGTGACTATCATTGATAGATTTATATTATTACGTGGAGATTGTGGAGATGGAAGAAAAATAGGAAAAAGAAAGGGAAAAAAAAAAAGAAAGGGCAGAAGAAAATATGAGAAAATTTGGGAGATTGAAGAAAAATTAGGAAAAAAAAAGTGAAAAAAAAAAAAAGAAAGGGAATAAGAAAATATAAGGAGATTGGGGAGATGGAAGAAAATTGAAAAAAGAAAATAAAAAAAAAAGAATAAAATATGAGAAGAAAAATTGGGAGAAAAAAAGGAGGAAAAAAAGAAGAAGAAAACATAAGGAGATTGAGGAGATGGAAGAAATATTGGAAAAAGAAAAAAAATGGGAGAAGAAAATATGAAAAGATTGGGAAGATGAAAGAAAAATCGGAAAAAAAAAGAAAAAAAAAAA
>QLSR01000187.1:443009-471726 GCA_031780015.1 Citrullus colocynthis
AAAAAAAAAAAAAAAAAAAAAAAAAAAAAAAGCTACAAGGGAGGGCAAAATTGGAAATCACAAAAATTCAAAAGTTGACTAGTCAACATTTACTATATTTATAAATATTTTTAAGATGTGCTATATTTTTAAATTTTCACCTTATTTTCCTGTCTATTACAAATATCCTAAATTAAAATTGTAATAACATTATATTTTTGTAGTAAGTAAAAATTATTTGCTATATTTGCAAATAATTAGTTCGTTTTTGCCATTTATTACACATTATAAATCTATTAGTTTAATTGGTTTGACAAATGTCCTTGTTCAAAATGTAAGAGGTCCACGTTTTTACTCCACAATTAAATAAAAAAATTTTTAGATTCCACTCTATTTTTAAGAGTGCATGGACATGACACCAAATATATAGTAGTATGGAAAATTTTTTATACTACCATAATGTAAAAAAAACTCTTTAATTAAATAAGCCTATCGATACTCTGTGAGTCGTATAACTTTTTTTTAAAACAATAATTTTGAGTGAGAAGATTGAATCACAACTCATAGCTTAAGTAGCTTGTGATATGGTATGTTATTAACTAGATGTTTCCATTAAAAAAAAAAAAAAAAAGAAAATCCATGTTCACAATTGGCACTTGATGAGCTGCCCTAGATGAATTAGTTGCGGCAAGAGCGGATAGATGGTTTTGCTAAATAAGCATCGGAATTGACAGATGCAAGCCACTTCTTGATTGGTAGAACCAAAATATTTAGCAGTCATTTAGTCATCAAAGCTGCACGAAGATCTATGCATCTTCGAATATCCAATAAGCAAATTTATTGAATATAATATTTAACCATTTTCAACACCGTCGTGGAATGTATACATACAATATAAAGGATAGGAGGGTCCATAATAGAAGATAACATTACTTACTTTTGTGTCGCAGAATTCTATCTGGAACTATTCACACTATTCACATGTATTTCATTTTAAATAATAAACTATTAAAATATTTTATTAAAGTATTTAAAAAATTAAAAGTTTAAATATTTTATTTTAATCAATAAATATTTAAAAATTATATTTTATTATCGAACTCTTTACTTGAAATCAAGAGTGAACATGAATACACCAAAAATCGATTCGACTAAATCAAAGTGGGACGTTTCAATTTAGTGTACTTATCGGTCGACTTTGGTTTTCTTTTAAAAGAATGATTGTCGATTGATCGCTCCACAAAAAAGTAGAAAAATTGACCACATGATCATGTGTGTGTATATATAGAGAGAGGTTGTTTTGAAATATAGCAAAATAGTTAACTAATTTACAAATATAACAAGATGTCAACAATAGACACTGATAGACATCAATTAGTAACTATCGTTAACACTGATAGAGCACATACTTGGAATGCAAACACAAATCCTTTTATGCAGTAGTATGTGATGTGCTCCAAATTGTCTACCTTCTTCATATCGTGCGCCTATTTCTTCCCGTGCAAAATAATTTTCATACTATTCAGGAGACTCTTGAACAAGACAGGTGATTGGCAAAGGCTTCACAGTTATCAATAATCTCAAATGTTTTTATATCAAATTAGGTCTTTTTGTCTTTTCTCATCATGACCGTTTCAATGTACAATGCGAGCACAACCTTCACGACATCTTGATCGTTTGTAAACCATAACTTTTCGAAGACAGCCGCAACATCCTTGCAAAGTTTTTCCTTCTTATCATTCAAAGGATGAGATGCCGTAGTCTCTCGCCGCAAGTATCTATTTCAATTGTTTCCTCTGTCGGCCACAACTCGTTACTTTCTTCCCCCAATATGTTGAAGCTTATAGAGTCCGGGCCCTCATCTTTAACCTCCCGTAGCAAGAAATGGTGGAAAAGCTGCCTATTAAACACGAGGTCCATGTTCAGCAGTAGACCAAAACATGTCTTCCTAAAAATGTCCATCTGCTTAATTTGTTCTTAATTAGGGTATTGTTTTTGTGGACCATGCAAGAGACAGCAGCAGGGAAATATTTCTCCTCAGGGACAGCCTAGCAAATACATAACAACAGTCAGATTAATAAAATTTCGTAAATATTTGTTTTAAAAAAAAAATAGATGATCACTTACCAAATCCTAAATGATCGCTTACCAAATTCGAAACGATTGTTTAACTAAGCGATCGTTTAGGATTTGATAAGCGATCTTTTAACCTAGTTTGGGCGATCGTATACAAAAAGGTATGCGATCTTCTAACCTAACCTGGTTGATTGTTTAACCTAAACTGGGCAATCGTTTCACCTAAATTGAACTTAAGGAAAGTCAAATACCTTTCAGATCAAGCCGACGAAGACGAGTAGACGAAAATGACGAGTAGACACGACGACGAGTAGACAAAAATGATGAGTAGACGAAGATGATGAAGAGAGAAGTTGAGAGAAAGCGAAAGGTTGAGTGATCACTTAGGTGAGAGCATAGGAATGTGAACGATTAGTACTCACTTAAAGAAAAGGGAAACAAGTGCGCCTTGGTTGTTTTAAAGTTGGGGAAAAATGGGCATTTCACATGACAAAAAGATTAGCAACGTTAGTGTTTTTAGGAAGAGGTCATCCATATATATATATTTTTTTTTTAATTTTTTGGGTCGTTTTGTGCAATTTTCCCATAAAAGGAAGGTCATAAGTATAAATCAACATTAACTAATAATAAAGTGTAATTTTAATATTTATTCAACAATAATTAGAAATATAGTTATATTTAATGTTTATAAATATCTAATTGATAACAAAGTCAGAAATTAAATTTCAATTTAAACCATTGTTCAACCTGTGCTTTTATAATATAAACGATAACACTAGTTATAGTTATCCCACTAAAAATTATGTTAAATATAAGTTATTACTAATTAATTTATGAATATATCTTTATGTTACAAATAAAATTGGATTGAGTTTATAACTAGAAATATATGTTAAAATTGCCAACTAAGCAAACTCTAACGTATCTACAACTATTCCAAAAGTTAAAACATCTGAATATGTCTACCCCACCACAAATTGCTAACATACTTCTAAAGTAGCTCAGTGGTATATTAACACAAAATTGAAGTTTAGAATCTATTAGATAGGATGAGAACTTCAAAATTCAAAGATGTTTTTCTTTAACCCAACTGTCAATAGTAATTACTCGGGTGAAGCATGGCATCAAATTTAAAGTTCCCACCTGTTACCTGCCAGCGGCACATCGAACAAAGGAAATTATCAAACTTGCAGACGCCACTTCGGCCTTCATTTAACATCCACTTCCATTTCCACACACCATTCAAGGATTCAAATTCCCATTCCTCCATTTCCATCCCATCCTTCACCAATGGATTCTGCTTCCAACCTCACTCATGCAGCAGCCACTTCTCTCCTCCGTTATTCCATTCAATTACTTCAAACCCCTTTCATTTTCGTCCTCCTAACTTCCATTGAAGCCTATCTTCTCTCACAAGCATGGCATCCCATTTTCCATATCTTCCCACTGTCTTTTCTTGTCCTCTTCATCACCACCAACAACAAGCTTTCCCTCTTCAACATTGCTTCTCCTAATCCAGTCTACTTAGTTGACTTCTCATGCCTCAAACCACCAAGCTTCTTCAGGGTTCCCTTCTCTACTTTCCTTGAAAATGCCACGCTGATGGATATTTTTGACAGTGAGAGCATCAATTTCATGGCCAGAACTCTCAAGTCTTCTGGACAGAGTGAACAAACTTGTCTCCCTCCAGCCCTGCATTTCATACCACCCAAAACCCATCTACAGGAATCCATTAATGAAGTCCATATGGTGTTGTTTCCTGTCATGGATGACCTTTTAACCAAAACCCATCTCTCTTCTAGCGATATTGATATTCTTATTGTCAATTGCAGTGGCTTTTGCCCTTCTCCTTCCCTGTCCTCTACAGTCATCAACAAATATTCAATGAGAAGTGATATCAAGAGCTATAATCTCTCAGGAATGGGGTGTAGTGCAAGTGCTATTGCTATTCACTTAGCTGAAAATCTTTTACAAGTTCACAAAAACTCAAATGCACTTGTGCTTAGTACAGAAATTTTGTCAAACGGTTGGTATGCAGGTAAAGAACGTTCTAAACTAATCCTTAATTGCCTCTTCCGAATGGGAAGTGCTGCTATTTTGCTCTCCAACAGAAAAGAAGCCAAAGAATCTTCGAAATATAAACTATTTAAAACGTTTAGAACACAGAGAGCTTTCGACGACAAAAGTTACCTATCAGCCTTACGCGAAGAGGACATGGACGGAAAACTCGGCGTCACTCTGACAAGAGATTTACTCCAAGTCGCCGGAGAAACCCTCCGATCAAACATATCGATTCTGGGAGCTTCAATGTTGCCAGTTGGAGAGAAACTACGGCATGGGGCGTCGAGGCTAAGAAAGCGATTTTTGGACAAATCGCAAGAAATTTATATTCCGAATTTCAAGACGGTCATTCAGCATTTTTGCTTGCCGGTGTCGGGGGGGGCGGTGATAAGGGAGATTGGAAAAGTGCTGAAGCTTAATGATAAGGACGTGGAAGCGGCATTGATGAGTCTGCATAGATTTGGGAACCAGTCGTCTTCTTCCTTATGGTATGAACTTGCATATTTGGAAGCTAAAGACAGAGTCGAAAAAGGAGACAGAGTATGGCAAATTGGAATGGGCACTGGACCCAAATGTGTTAGTTTGATTTGGGAGTGTATTCGGCCCATTTCTGGAGAGTCCAACAATGGTCCATGGGCCGATGTAATTGATTGGTATCCGATTCTAGGCCCACCAACCTAGCTCTTGAAATCTCTCTTTATCAATGGTTTTAGACCTAATGGTACCATCGAATAAAATTCATCTTCTTTTTTTCCTGATTTATATTTGTGTGTGATTTTTTTTTTTTTAAGTATAATAAGAGTATAAGAAATCGAACTATATACTTATCGGTCATTAACACATGTATATATCAATTAGGTTCTCTTTTTCACCTTGGATATTTCTATGTGAATTTGAATTTCTCTAGTTGTGTCCTTTTATTATTTTTATTTTTTGATTTTTTAATGATTTTTTGTTATGGTTTAAATACCATTTATCTCCACGTGCAATTGTATGATATTGTTTACTTTCTGCATACACCCTACATACTTTTTTTTCTAAATCACCCAAAGGTCTCATACCAATAAAGATAATTGTCACGCTTATATACTATGATTACATCCTTAATTCCCTAATCAAGGTGAGACTTTATTTGCATTCCTGACAAACGTGTAGTTATAGTTATTCGTAAGTGAAGGGAAGAATTATTCCTCTCTTAATCAGTTAATTGTGTGATACAAAGAAAAATATTTGGGAATTTGTTCTTTCTATTTTGTCACCCTAAAGTTTTAGAATTTATGTAAAGAAAATGTTTTCTGGAAGCAAGTGGTACAACGTAATGATTATACTAATAGATGGATGCATCGCATGAAATAGAATAATTGACAACGTCAACTATGGGAAGTTAAGTTGGTTGTACCTAATTTCTTCAAAATCCTCTTGCATGATCTTGTGTGCATCTACAAAACCAGGTATCTTAAAATGTGATGTGTGTGGAGAGAATCTAATTTCAAAGGGACAATGATGTGAGATTGCGAGAAATTCAATAGAGAAAAAGTTTATGAAGTTACCAATAAAGTAATTTTCTATGGCTGAAATTATAACTTACGTTTTCAATAATTTCAAATGAATTATCTCTATGAAAAAAGAATTAAAATCTTCGCCCGCCCGTTCAACTATAGATTTACTGTTGTAAATATTATTAAGCTCTACATTAATATTATTGAGTTTCATTCTAATTTTAAAAACTTGCTAACATGATATATAATAAATGGACTGAGTACTCACGTAGTACTAGAAATTTTCTTGATATCTTTCTTGTGTATTTGTTAAAATCTTTTCAATTATTTTTTTTACTATATATAAATGCTACATTATATTATTCATTATTTATCAAATATTTTAGTCAATTCAAGCATAATTTAATGCATAAGACAACAATTATCTTTCCATGTTTCTACCTTCAAATTTCTTATACTTAAAAAAAAGTTCAAATTAATTAAAGAATCACTCATTTTCAAATATATAGTAAATATACAATATTTCAACTTAAATGTTATGAATATATTAGGTTGTCACAATTAGAATACCATTTAAAGCAATTAATTATTTTCTTTAAATAGGAAGCGGTTAATAGTACGAATGTGATTCTTAGGTAATCTTACAAGAATTCTTAATTAAGTAGCTTGTTTGATAAAAAAAAAAAAAAAGAAAAAAAAAAAAGAAAAAAAAAAAAGACTGAATGAAGTATGTAAAATGGGTAATATAAAGTTGATGTTTTCTTTAATTAATATACTTAATACAATCAAGCATGCCACTTAGAATGAAATGATGTTGTTGGTGGATGGATCAAACGTTGTTGATGAACACATTAAATTTCATAATTTCCAAAAATAGAAAAACAACAGTAAAAGTAAAAGGAAAAAGAATGATAAAATCACGAGACACATTTAGATTTATGAGGCAATGATTGATTAACAAAGGGGAATTATTGTCGCCAATTTTAACACAAACATTAGGGAAAAAGTTAAAAAGTAACGTATGTTTAGGTTTGCAAAGTGGACAAAAAGGAATAATTATTTATTTTAGAAAAAGAAAAGATATATATACATTCATTTGGGTGGTTAGATCGAATGGATTCGGACGAACATGAGTCCTCTAAAGAAAAGGAAGGATCATTTGGAATCTGAAGTCTGAAAAGGTTTTTAAGATAGCAAATTTAAGAAAATTATATCTAGAGCGCAGCAGATTTTGAAAGCCTAGATCTAAGAGGACTGTGCGTGTATGGAGTGTAGGTTTAGAAATCTTAAGAATGAAGTATAAATTTATAAATCTTGAGTTTGTGAAATATTTTCTTGTATTAAATCATGTTTAGATTTTAGATTGGTTTAAGTTTGTGGTCTTAAGAGAATGAATTGTGTTTATTAAATTTGATATTTTAATTTTATTAAGTTTTTTTAAATAAAATTTCATAGACTTTTCTCCCTTTTAACTTATTTAAAAATGATCTTTTTTTTTTTTTTTTTTTAATCAAATAGCTCTATCGTCACAAACAATACGGACTACAGTGGCCCACCATCCATCACAATGGAGCTAACCTAGCATCAAATATAGTAATTTTCAACGATGATATATTTTGCTTTTGTTGCATATGTCGCTCTGGCTTTACGATTTTGGAATGAGGTTTCTTGTCTAAGGTTTTGTGAATTGATTTTAAATTGTACTTAGAAAAGACTTACAAACTAAAATGGTGATTTTTTTTTTCTTATAAACTCACGATCTCAGACACTTTAAATAGTGCACGGACATGCAATAATGGAGTTAGATTTTTTTGGAGGCGGTAAATTTACTAAATCACAAGACAGCCGATCTTACAGAGGTGAAGTTTGTTGTTGACAAAGCCAATGATTTGGCTCAAAATCGTGGGGAGATCTCCTTTTCTCACACCCTCCATCGATATAATGTTTTAAGTCACTCTCTTGCTCAAAAAGCTATGGCAGAAAATTGCATGAAACTTCTCCAAATCTCCACCCATAGTGATTTATTTATTTAGTGTCAGATCATTTAATTTTGATATTTGTTTGTCCATTGTATTCTTTTTTAAAAAAAATAGCTATAACACAATATGTTTATTAGATATACTTTGGTTGAATTTCCATAGTCTAATAGATAGATGATAGATTAAAGTCTTAAAAGATATATTCATTTAAAATGCAGAACATAAGTTAGATTAAGAATAGATTTTTTATTTTACTATCTATCATTCATAGTCATTGAACGAATATTTATGTAATGTTATTAAATCCAAACACACATAGAATTGTCAAGGGTGTTAAATGATATAGACTAGACAAAGATATAATGGAAAGATGTTAAAGGTGAAGCTAAAAAACAGGCCAACTTGTGGTGGCCATAGAAACAATTTCACTCATTAGCCACCAAACCCTCTATATTGGGTATGTTTTACTTTTAGATTTAGGGCCTTAATTATGTTATTGGATGTCATAGTCACAAGAGGATTAAAAAAGAATTGACAATTGGTAAAATTCCATTTTGGGATTATGCCATTTTAGGAGTGCTCAAAAGAAGAAGATTGAAGTGAAATGTTACACTTAAAAAGTGAGATGATTTTCACTGATTTAAGTTTCCTTCTACACATTAAAAATTATACCTATTATAAATTAAAGATTAGTTTTCTTAAATATTATAACTTTTTTAAAAGGAAAGTAATGTGTGTTCATTTATTTCTATCTTTTCCTGCGACCGAAAAAATTTCTAGTACATTGTTCTTTTTATTTATATCATAATTAAAAAAAATTACTATAACGTAGTTAAAGAAAACTTAGCTCAACGATAATTTACATAACATTCTTCTCTAAAAGTTGAAGAATCATTCCTCAATCTCCACAATTGTACTGTTTAAAAAAATGGTGATGCGACAACCAATTAATTAGAGTAGTACTTATGTTAGAGCAAAATTAAAGTATCGATATCAATATCAAGATTCCAATTTTACAGATATATCGATAAAATATTGATATCGACAAATATTTTTATAAGCCAAAAAATATATAAAATTAATTTAGATTGATAATTAAGTTTTTTTTATTTTTTTATTTTTTTAAAAAAAGTTATTTTTACTTTCAAACTAAATTATGAATATTATTATTAGTATTCATATTCATATTCATATTAGATTGAATAAATGATATTTTTTTATGTTTTAGAACATTTACAAAAGATATTGGAGATATTTATAATTATTTAATATCGATATCGAACCCTTCGACTCACAAACATATCAAAAGATATATTAAAATGCCGACAGATATTTGCAACCATATGCTAAGGTAGTATAGAAAAATTTGTCCAAATCTTATTCAACAGGCCTCATACATGCCAATATTGTTTATATTTGAATATTGAATGTTTTATCTACTTCTAACCCTCATATTCGCAACCCAAGTTCCCACTTTATATTTATACTCGATATCTTAATCAATTTATTAGGTTTAACATTAAATGCTATCCCTTTTTTCAAACATTAAATTCTGCACCATTTTTTCTTTTTAAGCAAATCAAGTAGATATTATAGTTGAGTCGACACAGAAAATGTCATTGTCGGTTTTCAAAGGTTAAAGTTGAAACTTCTCTGCTCCTAATTTTTTTTTTTCAATTATTTACTTAAAAGAAATGAAAATGGTAGGTATAAAGATATTTAACAAATTACAAAAACCACTCCTAAAGTATGGTTGTACTTGCAATTATACACTTAAACTTTTAATTTTTAAAAATCAGCTCTCAAAATTACATAAGTGTTAAAATTGAGTCCAACTGGACCTTCAAAGTTACATAATTATATAAATGGTAACATTTGTATAAGTTTCAAAGTTCAATTTACAATTATTGTAAGTTTTAGGGTCCAATTTTAATACGTATAGAAGTTTTGTAAAACAAAACGAAACTCAAACACGCCCAAGAAAAAATCAAAAGCAATAAATAAAGAACACAGCGATATATAGTGGTTCGACCAATTTGGTCTACATCCACTCGAGAACCAGCTTGAAGTGATTTTTGTTAAGAGCAAATAAGTTTACAAATTACAGAAATGCACAAGAATCATCTATCTGTAATTTATTCGTTCAAGAAGAATGAAACCACGATTATTCTGCCTCTAGACCGAGACCAATTGCATGTGCAATATGCGCCAACTACCGACTTTACCACCGACAAACACCCACTGTACCAAGAGAATACAAGTTGAACAACGCCTCCAAACGGAGACCTGAATGCCCAAAATCACCTTTGAAGCCTAGACCGAAAAACCGAACAAAACTCTCTCTGATTTGGAGACCTGCACGGCTAAAAACGAGACTAACCTTGCCAGAAAAATGCCCCAAAACAGTCATCTACAGCGTGACTCAGATCCAACATCAACTGACTTCCGATGGAAAAAACCCAATATTTACAATTAAAAGTTTGAGAGTGTAATTACAACTACGACTATAATTCAAGGTAGATTTTGCAATTTATCCCAACATTTTTGCATAGGAAAGAGTAAGAATGAGAAGTGAAAATTTGTTAAAAATGGAGAATAGATATTCATAATTATAATGTTATGGCAATAAAAACAGGGGACCACTATACATAACCAAATTAACTTCTCACCACCAATACTGATCCCCCCCTCTTCAATTTTGGCATTCATGAAACAACTACTCTCCTTTATGACACTGTCACTCACCTCCAATATCAAAGCTCCTCCATTCCCTCTTCATTTCTCTCAAAGATAAGAGAAAAACCCACCCTTTTCTCTGCTTCCAAAATGGCTAATACTCCTCTCAAATGGCTCTGTTTATTGCTGTTTTTTCACTGTTTGATTCTTTCAACCTCTCAGCTTCTGAAAACTTATGTTGTTCAAATGGATAAGACTGCAATGCCGGACTCATTTACGGATCATCTTGACTGGTACTCCACAGTGCTAAGCAATGTGGTTGTTAATCTTGAAAGAGAAGGTAATGGGGGAGGAGGTGAAGAGAGGATTATTTACAGTTACCAGAATGTTTTCCATGGAGTTGCAGCTCGATTGAGTGAAGAAGAGGCCGAGAAGCTCGAGGAAGAGGATGGGGTATTGGCCATTTTTCCTGAGACGAAGTATGAGCTTCATACTACCAGAAGCCCCAAATTTCTTGGGCTTGAACCAGCTGATAGCAACAGCGCCTGGTCTCAGCAAGTTGCAGACCATGATGTGATTGTTGGAGTTTTGGACACTGGGATTTGGCCGGAGAGTGAGAGCTTCAACGACGTCGGAATGTCGCCGGTGCCGGCGCATTGGAAAGGGGAATGTGAAACAGGGCGAGGGTTCACGAAACAGAATTGTAATAGAAAGATCGTTGGGGCCAGAGTGTTCTACCATGGGTATCAAGCTGCAACTGGGAAATTTAACGAGCAGTTGGAGTACAGATCGCCGAGGGATCAAGATGGGCATGGAACTCATACGGCAGCCACTGTCGCTGGCTCTCCAGTGCCCGGCGCGAGCCTCCTTGGTTATGCATATGGAACGGCCAGAGGAATGGCGCCCGGAGCTAGAATTGCGGCTTACAAAGTTTGTTGGGTTGGTGGCTGTTTTAGCTCCGACATTTTGTCGGCTGTTGACAGAGCTGTGGCCGACGGAGTAAATGTTCTGTCCATCTCTTTGGGAGGTGGGGTCTCTTCTTACTATCGCGATAGTCTCTCCGTTGCAGCATTTGGAGCAATGGAGATGGGCGTGTTTGTCTCCTGCTCTGCCGGAAATGGAGGGCCGGACCCTGTCAGTCTCACAAATGTATCACCATGGATAACCACCGTCGGGGCTAGCACAATGGACAGAGATTTCCCGGCCATTGTCAAGCTCGGTAATGGCAGAACAATCACCGGCGTTTCACTTTACAGAGGAAGAATCACAATTCCAGAAAACAAGCAATTCCCAGTTGTATACATGGGGAGTAACTCGAGCAGTCCTGATCCGAGCTCCCTGTGTTTAGAAGGAACTTTAGATCCTCATTTCGTGGCCGGAAAAATTGTGATATGCGATCGCGGAATTAGCCCTCGGGTTCAGAAGGGTGTGGTGGTGAAAAATGCAGGTGGGGTTGGGATGATTCTGTCTAACACGGCGGCGAATGGGGAAGAACTTGTTGCCGACTGCCATTTGGTACCGGCAGTTGCCGTCGGGGAAAGAGAAGGCAAAGCAATTAAGCAGTATGCATTAACGAATCGAAAAGCGACGGCGACTTTAGGATTTTTAGGGACAAGATTGGGGGTAAAACCTTCGCCGGTGGTGGCGGCGTTTTCATCCAGAGGACCAAATTTCCTCACACTGGAGATCCTCAAGCCCGATCTGGTGGCTCCTGGCGTTAACATCCTCGCCGCTTGGACCGGAAAAACAGGGCCGTCGAGCTTGACGACGGATACAAGAAGGGTAAAATTCAACATTCTTTCAGGAACTTCAATGTCTTGCCCTCACGTCAGTGGCGTAGCGGCTCTGATCAAATCGAAGCATCCCGATTGGAGCCCGTCGGCGATCAAATCGGCACTAATGACCACCGCTTACGTCCACGACAACACCTATAAACCTCTCAAAGACTCCTCCGCTGCATCACCGTCAAGTCCGTACGACCATGGCGCCGGCCACATAAACCCTAGAAAAGCCCTCGATCCTGGTTTGGTTTACGAAATTCAGCCGCAAGACTACTTCGACTTCCTATGTACGCAGGATTTAACCCGTACACAGCTTAAAGTGTTCTCCAAATATTCGAACAGATCATGCCATCGTCTTCTCCCCAACCCTGGAGACTTGAATTATCCGGCTATCTCCGCTGTTTTTCCTGAGAAAACCTCCGTCACTTCCCTGACCCTTCACAGAATCGTCACCAACGTCGGCCCTGCAACCTCCAGTTATCGTGCAGTGGTGACTCCGTTCAACGGCGCCGCCGTGAAAGTTGAGCCGGAGAGTCTGAACTTCACAAGAAGGTATGAGAAGCTTTCTTACAGAATCACATTTCTGACGAAGAAGAGACAGAGTATCCCGGAATTTGGAGGGCTAATTTGGAAGGATGGAACACATAAAGTGAGAAGCCCCATTGCGATCACTTGGTTGTCGTTTGTTTGAATTTCTCTAATACTTTTATCAATTGTCACAGTTCTTCATTTTGCTAGAATCATTTTGTTGCCAGCACTCAGAAACAGGGGACTTCAATTTTCTTACTCTCCATGGGGAACTTCATGGAATTGAATTTGCTATTAAAATTGCTCATTTTCATAAAAAGGAAGGTCATTAAACCAAATAACTATTAATATCCATGTATCTCAAATAAAAATATATATCATTATCAATTTTTATCTCCCTCCAATGTATTTACCTCTCTTTAGTTGAGAATTTGAAAACACAAACCCAAATTTACAAATAAAGTTGTATTTCTCGTTTACAAGTATAAGTTTAGGAATAGATTCAGAAAACATATTCTAATGTACCATGTTTATAAATTTCACCGTCAATATTTAGTTGATAATAAATTATTATTAATTTATTTATGGATATGATTTATGTTAAAAATATTATATAATAATAATTATATAATCTATGATACATTGTATAATATATATTATATTTTTTTAGAAAATGGATTGAGTCTTGACATATTGGATTTGTAAATATTTTTATCATTTTAAAATTCAAAATTTAGTTACAATCAAAACATAAACGCTATAGTTTTCAATATTTGCACGATTTAGATAGATTGTTTGCCAAACATTATTTACTAAACTCACTCAATTTAAAAATATAAAATAAAATCTGATCATTAATTATTATGCGGAGATGGTTAATATTTGGATATTGAAAATGTTCTGAAAATCTAATATCACACAATTAGTTAAGATATTGCCTAAAAAAATAAAAAAAATAAAGTAGTTAAGACAATAAGATAGTATATTCCAAAGAAAAACGCATGAAAGATGTCTCTAGTCTAATAAAGAGTTCAAAATTTGAATTTGGACTATTTTGGTAGGGATTTTTTTTGGAATATATTAGGTTACAAATAAGAGGAAAATAATTTCTTTTTTTTTTTTTTCAAAAGTTGTCCTTTAAGATAATAATTAGTGCTTATGCTGATTGCTATTATTACTAAATTACCAATGTGGGCATGTTGATATATAAAATAAAAATTACAACCTCCTAATAGTATCACACAAAACAAAAGATAGATGAGTTTTTTTTTAACAAACTATCTTGGTAACTTGATAGTTATTCCATTAAAGAAAAATGTTGGAATACTTAGCCAGAAAATACCGATATACAAATTTAATTTTAAAAAATATCTACAAATTTGAAAATTTTCAAGTTTGGAATTTTTTAAAATATAGAAAATGAAACAAAATATTTATAAATATAGCAACATTTCATTGTCTATGTGCGATAAACTACTATTTGTATCATTTGTGTTATAATAGACATAGATAGTACTTTATCACGATCTATCACTATCTACGCAAATCTCCCTTATAATCTAGCTCTAATACAATGTTAAATCACTGATTAACCCAAAAACAAATAAGTGGAGAAGACGAGTTTAATTTTATATTACTAATACCAAACTGCTCAAATCCACATGTGCTTAAAATTATGCTTCCGTTGATGTACTTTGACATGAACTAGAAGATCACATAAATTATGATAATCAACAAAATTAACTTTTAAATCATCTATCAAATCATGCTTGGTCTGAGAACAAGTAATAATATTCATTTACATTTCTACATCTTGGCTCTCAACCTGAGAAACTAAACTACAAAGTATGAACAAAACGTAAAATGATGAAAATGATGAACATACCATATTCAAGTGGCGATTAATAATTGGTTATACAACATTTAGGTGGCGATTAATAATTGGTTATACAACATTTAGGTGTTAGGTAAAAACTCGTTAGATATTAATTAAATCCTAAATAGGGACACCATAAATTAAATTCATAACCTCTTAACACTTTAAGAAAGTCGTGTCCCCTCATGATTTAAAATTCAAGAACCCGAAACACATGATTTTACGCTAAAGACAAGGTGTTCCCCCTTCAGATTAGGGTGCTATAATCAATTAAAATAATGAAATGAGTTCCTATACAAAATATACGTATATTGATTATGTGGATAAAATTTTAAAAACAGTATTAGCCTCGATATTTTTGGTGTGTCCTAATATCTATAGACGATTGTCGCAAACTGTAGTTTTAACTATTAATGGCCCACCCTTTTGGTTAATAATTTATGGTCCCCTTCAGAAGAGGTACCAACATGAATAATTGAAATATACATGAGAGTCAAAATTCAGCTATCTACCAATAAGTGAATTCTTGACACAGCTATTATTATTATTGGTAGAAATTTTACCAAGTAGTTTAATGTAAATGAATGCTGCCACCGTTTTTTTAGTACAACATGGCATGTTCATATCAATTTTTATGTTATACACATTTGACGGTAAAAATGTCCAATCTCGAAGTATTCGAGGGTAAGAATAGGAGTAAAACTATAGTTTGCCGAGATACGAGGGAAAATGTCACAGGACAAAATAATAACAATAATAATAATCAAAATATTTACATATTCGCCAAACTAAGCTTGACTTAGTAATTTTGGCACTTCATCATTAGAGGTCGAAGATCTTGAAAAAAACCTCTCACTTTTATAAGAGAAATAAACAAAAAAAAAAATGACAAATCATAAATTAAAAGAATCCAATAAAACTTAAAACACAAGAATTAACGTAGAAAAACTCCAAACTAGAGAGAAAAAAAAAAAACACCACATACCAAAAAAAAGAAAAAAAAAACCAAAAAAAAAATGACAAATCATAAATTAAAAGAATCCAATAAAACTTAAAACACAAGAATTAACGTAGAAAAACTCCAAACTAGAGAGAAAAAAAAAAAAACACCACATACCAAAAAAAAGAAAAAAATCAACTAGGTGGAAAATTGCTACAATCACACATAATAATTTTCTTTCCCCACCCCAATTACAATAACGCTCTCTCAAAGCTTTTGACTGCTCACACATTTTTCCCACTCTTGAACTAGAGAATACAAAAGGAATTTAAATAGAGTTACACACTAAGCTTAAATGTTTCTAACTATGACAACTTGAAACTAGAGTCATAGGCTCCTTTTAGAGTGGTAGGAGCTCATCACTTTCTTTAATTTTTCCAATGTGAGACAAACTACACTTCTAATGTTTTGCCAAAGCTCAACATGAAGTTCAATCTCCCACTTCGTAATTGTTGTTGATGACAAATATTGAGATGTTGATGACAATAAAGATGTGTTACTAACTTAGTGGTAATTGGTTTGCATTCACTTTATAGAGCTCGTTTGGGTCACCAGTTAATTTCTAGAAGTTAAATATATGTTTTTGATTTCCTTAATTAAATGTTAGATAAAATTTATGTAGTCATAATTAATAATAAAATTTTATATTAGTTAGTTAAGACAACCTAAAATATTGATTATATATATTAGTTGAAATTTATTAAGTCTAAATAAATATTTATATTTAATATTAATTTATTAATTAATTGTGCT
The DNA here is from genome assembly GCA_031780015.1 of Citrullus colocynthis. NCBI lineage: Eukaryota > Viridiplantae > Streptophyta > Magnoliopsida > Cucurbitales > Cucurbitaceae > Citrullus > Citrullus colocynthis. The sequence goes on from QLSR01000187.1 coordinate 459,218, forward strand.
ATATTTTTACTATTATCTTCCCATGTATAAAAAATCTATCAATATGAAGGGTATTAAAAAATTCATATAAAATAGGTTCTACTTCTAAACTTCTCTAAATTATAATATGTTAAGTTTTAAAAGGTGAAATTTTGTGAAAAAAAAAAATATTAAATAATTGTTTGATATTTCATTATTAAACTTATGAAACAAACAAAACTCTTAAAGTCAGGAGTTTAATTTCCTATTTGTTTGGGAGGGAGAAGAAATAAACTCTTCTACTATTTTGCCAGTTTATGGTGGGGGATGTAAAATAATATCAATTGTAAATTTGTAACAAGGTAAGGTTGTATTGAATTAAAGTAGTTGCTGATGGTGATGTGAAAGGGATGAAATTAGTCATTAGAAGGGGATGAACATGCAAAAGCACTTGGTTCCTTAAGGAATGGACATGTGGGTTTATCTAAAGCCAAAAGTAAACAATTGGTCTTTACAATATTGATGCACTGCTTATTGTTGTTTTTCAACTATTTACCTGCAGGCAACAAATTGAAAATAAAGATTACTAAATCACCCTTGGTTTAAGGTTTTATAGATGCCTAAAAATAAAGGATGTCCAAGAATAAAATATCTAAGAATCAAAGATGATTATACTTGGTCGCACATGGAAAATGCTATCAAAATTATTATGTTTTGCATTTAATTTATGAAACTAGTAACCAATTAATATATTTCAAGGAATACCATATTAATTATAATATAATATTTAATTATTTTTAATTAATTAATATTAACGTTATTAATTTTAATTAAATAATATAAGAAAATATATTAGATTAAAAAATGATAATTTTAATAAATAATACTACAATATATATAACTTTTATAAATATGATATGTTAACAATGAATGAACCAATACAAATTAATTACAATAAATAATGAATTGATTATAAATAATCAATAATGACCATTTGTTCATAATTAAGGAGTAAACTAAAATTAACCTCAATAGATAATTGTTTGGTTATCGAAGAAATACGATAATTATTTTAAATGAAAAAACAAATGGAAATATTTTCAAATATAACATATCAGCGATAGACAGTGATAGACTAATAGATAGTCAGTGTCTATCGTTATCTATCATAGATAGACCGTAACATTTTGCTACATTTATAAACATTTTAGCTCATTTTGTTATATTTGAAATCAACCCAAAAAGAAAAATACAATTATTGAAAAACAAATTTTTGTACTAACTAAACTTAAAAATAATCCTAGTTTATTAATTAAATATAATTAATAAGTAATTGTACTCCTTTAATAAATTTTTATTTGTAAAAATAGATTAAGTAATTAATTAATTATATTCCAAATGAAATTATATTAAAAAATAAATAACTGAAGAAGAGGAGAAAAAGAGAAAACTCACAAACAATTTTAGATGGAAAAAAGATCCTCACTTATAGGAAATAAAAATATCTGGGATAGAGCTATTCTCAGATAAAATATTAAAAACGATATAACAAATAGATGTCTGTCTAAAAAAAAAGTGAGACAAAAAATTATTTTGGACTTTAGGATGAGATGTTTTAATTAACTATCTCACCTGTTACGATGCGAAAAGATTCTTAAATCAAACATTATATAATTATTTGGGAGGAAGGGGCCAAATTGTTTAAGGTCTTAATCTAGGTGTCGCCAAGTAAAGTTATTAAAATAGTCAGAATATATGCTGAATTGAGTCCCTTCAACACCAAATTATCCTAATAGAAATTATACTTTTTTTTTCCCTCCTGAGAATCAGTAATTTTTCTCATACTTTAGTCGTATTGTTCTATCACAAATTTTAGTAATGTTATATTTTTCGTCGTAATATATTATTGAAATATTTTTTGATTCCTACTAAATAATGTTATTTGTATTTAATGTTTTAGACTTTGCAAGAATGAGAGCTAAATAATGAAAATAAAGATGGTGGGGCCGTTTATTTTCATTGATGAAGTTTACCAAAATCCAAGAAGAATTAAACGTGAGACTCACTCCACATTTATTAATTTCTGGGTTTAAAATTGTGATGATCAAATCTCATTTCCACATCTTCTCTGTCTTTTAGCTTTCTTTAATTTTTTTTTTTTTCTTTTTATGTATTTTCCGTGCATTACTCTACTTCTTTTATCCAAACACATTACAGCTACATTACAATCTACAATTGAGATTGTCGATGTTCATTGACACTTTTGTATGATTGATACATTTAAAAATATTTGGACTAAAATTGAACTCCTTCCCGAACATCGAACAAAATAATCACGTAAGTTAAATATTACTCAATTCATTGAATGCATAGAGACTTGTAATTTTAACACTTAAATATATGATTCCTTTTAAAGTAATTGTTTTAAATAACAAAATTACTAAAAATATTTTTAAATATAGTAAAATGTCACTATCTATTACTAGTAGACAGTAATAGATATCTACCAATATCGAACGTTGAACGATAGACACTGGTAAATGTCCATCGGTATCTATAAGTAATAGTGACATTTGTTATATTTATAAATATTTTAGCTCATTTTGCTATATTTAAAAATAACTATTTTTTTTTATTAATATTCTTTTTCCTTAAAACTTATTATACATATATAATAGATTTCAAATTCAATTATTAAAATATTGTTGTTGTAATCATCTCATCTTTTTTTAGAAGACAAGGATGTGAAATATGTTATATCGTAGTGACAATGTTGGCAGAAAGTTCAATGTAGCATTCGTGTCCTTTTTTCTATTCCCCCACTTTTTTTTTCCTTTTGACCTAACCGAATTATGTAATATTTTAATTATATAAAGAAAATGTATTATATTACAATTTATTCTATTTATTTTTTAAAAATTAAATTTAATTAAGTATATTTATAGATAAATTATAAATTTAGTTTTTAAATGCTAAGATTTGTTTCTATTTAAGACAAATAAATAGATACTTAAAATTCATGAAGTCATTCTATTGATTATTAAAGTTATAACCAAAATAATATCAAATAAGACATCTTCTAGATACTTCTTGCTCTAGTTTAAGATTGTTGACCAAGATTATTGTTATTTTTTGGGGTGTTGGACTCGAATTCAAGTTCTAGATACATGATTTCCTTGATTAATTCTTCTCTTGCTCTCCATCTCGCTCTCGCTCATGCTTCATCTCGCTTTCACTCTAACTCGTTCTGTGGAAATTAGACATGCTGGATATTTTTAGTTCTAGTTTAAGATTGCAAAGGAAGATTATTGTTCCTTTATTTAAACTAAAAAGAATATATTGTTTTTATATATATTTTATATAATTAAAGATTTTGCTTAAAAAGATATATATGATCATAAAAAAAACATATTTGTCAGAAATATTCCATAAGTTAAAAAATATTATTTTACAAAATAAATCTACAATTGAATTAAAATGTGAATTAGATGAATGAAATTTAGAATAATTACTATTTCTTTTTTTAAATCCCTGGTTTTGGTTTGGGCATGGGGTATCAAGGTAACCATACAACTTTTTTTTTTTCTTTTTTTTCATTAAAGGATTACACAAGTTGTTAAAATCAATCAAAGGTAATTAATTATTATTGTGAGTGAATATAGACATGACAGAAATAGGCGAAAAATAAATTGAAGATAAAAAGAAGATAAATACAAGAAAAAGTGGACTTGTTTTACCAAGTGTTAGGAAATCATTTATCCAATTAGATTTAATCTTAATTAGGATACGATTATTCATCTAATCTAATTCTAAAAAGAAAAGGTAAACTCTATCTTGTTCTCCCCATAAATACATCATTATACCTTCATAAGAGGTATCTTGATATCAAATTGGAGAAGAGATTTTGATCTTAAACTTATGACTATTCTTCTATTCTATAATTATCCTACCGACTTAAGTATTAGAGTCATTTTTATTTGTTTTGAAGGCTATTTTTATTCTAAACTATAAATTTACCGTTCTTATCACGGGAAGGTTTAAATATGTTTTTCTTTATACAAAATTTGGTAAAAAAAATTACTATTAAGCCCAAATAATTCTATACATTCATTATCACAACAAATATGGCCCATTTAGTATTACAATCCAATTCAATTACAATTACCCCAAATTCCAAATGAAATAGTAAACGAGGACTAAAATCAATGCATGAATTATCCAACACCATAATTTAACATATTTTACATCCTCGTTTTCTAAACCGATGAGAATGCTCCAGATACATCTTTCCCAGACTCATTAAAATATGAGCTATAATAAAAAAATCATATTTGAATAACGAGTGTTCAGTCATAATAAGTTTTTTTTTTATTTTTATAAAAAGAAAAAGCTTATTAATAAAAAAAAAAAGAAAAAGAAATCCTTAAATACACGTGTAAAAAGACAAACTTTTGTGTTAAATTAAAAAATAGTTTATCTGGATGAGGGAAAAAATTGGGCACTGCCTTGTTTGAGCGGAAAGGTTAAAAAAGAGACTCTTCGGAGTTGGAACAGTCACTATCGCTGTCACCGTCACGTACCCAAATACCAATACGACCTCTTTAATTGGCCCTCTATTTTCTCGCCACGTGTCATTGCCCTTTTGGTTTCAAAGTCCAATGAGTACTATACTGGCAACTATCCACTATTCTATTCTGCGTCATCCTTTTCTACAATTTTAAACTATGTTTACATTTCACTCACCACTTTATTTTATTTAATTTAAGATTATAGAAGATTAAGTTGTCATACTATAGCTTATGTTAGGTTACTTATTCTATATCATAGCAATATTTGTATGCTTATTCCCAACAATATATGAGATTATTATTATTATTTTTTATTCCTAAGTTTCAAGAATAAAATATAAAACCAACTTTTTAGATAAAAATATTTAATGCATCTCATTCATAAAGTTGTACTGCAGTGAAAGCCCTTCATTTTACATTCTTCATATATATGATTAAAAAAACTAGTATATAAACTAAATACCACTTAAATGTCTCAAACTACTATGTAATTAGTCCGTCACCTAAAAACTCTAATAAACTGAATAGTCAATCATACCAATAAATATTTTCTAAACAAGTTTAAAATTTAATAATATCATTTTAATAGTATTATGATAGTATGATAAATTGATTACGATTTCTTAGCCATTCGTAATTTGCAAAAAATCATATTAATCATAAATCATAAATATACAAAGCAATTTTAAAAGAAAATTAAATTATAGCTTTTCGTTCTTTGTTTTCATTAATTTTAATAAAACAGAAACCAACCACTTACAACATCCTTAGTAAGAATAGGGGGAACCCAACTTAAACAATTGGACATCCACAAAATCTCTTGGCCTTCTAAACCAGGGGAAGAAAAAGGTGACGAGCATCAAAGAAATTAAAAACAACTCACGCCAGAGAGTAGGTGTCATAGTTACTAGAATGCTTAAAATTAACAAAGGAAAACACATCCATTTGATAAATTATATCTCTAAAGATGCATCCAAAATGTTCTTTGTTTAAGACATGTTATCCAACAACTTATTGAGAGCACAAATATATTTGTTGATTTAGATTCCACATTTAAGAATTGAAACAACTCCCCTCTAGGCTGGAGAAGAGAAGGTAAACCCTAATCTGGTAGCCTCGCCTTCCTAAAGGCACCCAAAATTAGCTTGCTTGTATCACATAGGAGAATCCAGAAAGTCATGAACATCCCACTCGAAAAAGAGAGTCTAATCCTTGCTCTAGAAAAAATCTATAAATTTATAGATTTTCAATTTTAGTCAAATAAGTTTCTAAAATTTAAAGAAAATCTACTAATTATTTTAGAAAAAAAGTAATTTGTTTCAAACTCTCAATCTCAATTTACTATCTAATAGGTCTCTTCGTTTTAAATCAAATTTGTGTCTAATAATTTACTTATATATCAAACAAATTTTAAGTTTACAGACTCGTTACATTTCAAATTTAAGTTGAATGTCTCAATAGGCATAAAAATCCACTTTATACATATTAAACATGTTAATTTTTAAAAAATCCTCGTATGTTACGAATTTAAATAATATATTAGATATTTTATTAATTTTTCAGTACAACCTGTTTAATATTTTTTACGCAAAATTAAAAGTTGAAGAATGGATTAAATAATATACCCAAATAAATAAGGAGTAATAACCTGACATTTGAAAAACAATGAATTTTGTAAAATTCCACAAAGTTGGAAGAATCAAAGTTTTGTAACGTCAGGCAGACGGCTGTAAGGCTACAACGCTAATTCTGTTCCTGTCAGATAACTTTCCGACGTGTCAACGTTGAACCAGACACGTCACTTTGTGTGTGCTGGTGAGCTGAAATCACGCCACGTATAAACCGTGGCAAAAATAAAATTAAAAAAGAAAAATAAAAAATCAGAAAAGTTAAAATAGATTTTCGGTGAAAAAGCCTAGTCGAGGTGGGACCGGTGGTCTGTTGTTTATGACAAGCCTGGCGTGGAAGTCTCTGATTGATCCACTTGTATCATCCTACAAAGATGGGCCTCCACTTTTCGAGCACTTTTGACACGTGTCCTCGGGGGAAAATTCTAGCGATACGAGAAATTGACTGGAAAGAGAAAGGAATTTGGGAAAGGGGATCGTCATGAGTACCACGTGTCCTCACAGCATGAAATAGAGGTCGGATGTAGACGGGTGGGGCAGGCTCAATAGCTGCCCGTAGAATTAGAATTGCCCGAGAGGCTCTCTTTTTTTCTTGCTCGACGAAGAACAGGGTCGGAAAGGGAAAAAATTATATTATTTTTCCCCATAGAGGAAAACAGCGACACGTTTTCTTCTCAGCGAAATTCCGCACACCATTCCATTGCTTGGTTCATATTATACTTCGTTGATGATGATTGTCCTCAGCCAGAGATACTGCACGGCGAGTTCCTGCTTCGGACGATTCCGATGACGGAGGTTTACACTAGAATGCCAAGCGAAGATGATGAAGATTCGCCGGCCAAATGTCGAGAGCGCCGGCGCCGTAGAATAGAGATGAGACGGTTAGCAACAGTATCGTCGGGGAATCCCTCGCCCTCCACCACTCATCACCACCGGAAAGAGAATCAAACTGGTACCTCCGGTTTTGAGAAGAAGCGTGGTCGGAAGACGGACGGCGATGGTAATCCGGAGATTTCATCGTCTTCGTCATCGGCGGAGGAAGTGAAGACTGTAAGAACTTCACCATCTGTACCTCAGCCGGTTTTCGGGATGATGTCGGTGTCCGGGAGGTCACGTGAGATGGAGGATGCAGTATCGGTGAGCTCGTGCGTTTTAGGTTCAGAAAATTTCCGACGGCAACTCGTGCATTTCTTCGCCGTCTACGATGGACATGGAGGCCCTCACGTAAAGCACTAATAGTAAAGTTTATAATTTATTATCCCAGTAAATAGATAATAATTTGATGGTTCAAATTACCATTGAGGTCACATTGAATCATTCTCTCTCAAAGCAGGAAGGGAGGTTATTATCGTCATTGTAGTGGTTTAATTTGCTTTGCTTTGTTGGATGGGACAGGTGGCAGCGCTATGTAGGGAGAACATGCACGTGTTCGTACAGGAGGAATTTTCGCGCGTGATGTGCACGCGCGAGGAAGGTGAGAGCGGTGGCGGTGGAAGCAGCGCGGGGGAGGAGGAGGAGGCGACTTGGAGAAGAGTGATGCAGCGAAGCTTTGAAAGAATGGACGAAATGGCACTCAGTACTTGTGCCTGTGGGAGCGTCGGAGGCCAGTGTGGGTGCCATCCGATGGAGGTGGCTCTCGGCGGCTCCACTGCCGTCGTCGCCGTGCTCACGCCGGATCACATAATCGTCGCCAACTGCGGCGATTCACGCGCTGTCCTTTGCCGAGGAGGAAGGGCCATTCCGCTTTCTAATGATCACAAGGTTTACTCTCTCGAAACTGATCTGTAATGTCTGTTTGGTCGACACGTGCTGTGTTGTCAATTTTTGAGGAGCTGATAACTCCCAAGGGTTTGTTTGTCTAATTTTGGTGCTATCTTATTGTGGGGTTGCGGTTTTGTATCTTGCCTTAGTTTGAGATTATTAAGTTCTCCTTGGATTCTCGTTCATTTAGCCATTTTATTCTTCCCCCCCCCCCCCCCCACACACACAAATATTTCCTAATTTTGGGACAGAAGCACAATGCTTTGCAAATTATGTCCCATCCTTTAACAGCTATATTAATTCGTCTGAGTTATGTTATGGATAGTTATCCTGTTGTGTCATTGTTATCTTTATGACACTTGTTGCTTTGGCTGTGACTATAGAGATCCTGACCTCCTTCTGTTGCAATTAATTCTTTAGGCCTGTCTGGCTATTTCCTGCCAAGTTTTCAAAAACTAAAAACCAAATAGTTACCATACATAGCTTTAGTTTTCTTTTCGGTTTTAACCACACCTGTATCTACGCAGGAGAAATTGGTTAATGAAGTGGAATGAAGAAACTTTAGATATGTATAGCTTTCTGAAAATGTGTGTAATTGGATACCACTTGATGAGTGACCATAAACTATTTGTTATTATCCACACCTTTCTATGTGTGTTTGGAAGTGTTTGATGGGTTTAGCTTATCTAATCTCATTGTGATAAGAAGTTGAAACTTTGACCTTGCTGCTTATAGATGTTCAGTAATTCCATGGAGTTTGGTTTTTCTTTTTGTGTATTTATATATATATATATATATATATATATTTTTTTTTTTTTGTTTAAATGTGTTTCAGAGACTGAAGTCACGTGAAACGGTTTCCTATGATCATTCATCTCGTACCTTTCCATACATTTTTCCAAAAGAGAAGTACATTTTAGATAGATAGAATATTGGTGACCTGTATGCTTGCTGTAGTTAATAATTTTGTGTTCTGATAGTCTTGGTCTATTTAATTTCTCTCTATATTCTTTCACAATATGTTTTCCAGCCATAGTTGTCTCATGATGGACATAATACTTTCTCACAATTTTCTTAACCTTGCACTCAGCCTGATAGAAATGATGAACTAGCAAGGATTGAAGCAGCTGGAGGACGGGTGATTTTCGTAAATGGAGCTCGGGTTGAAGGAATCCTTGCAATGTCCCGGGCAATAGGTAATAACTACTTCTTCTATGACTGATGACCACAACTTTATCTGCTTTTGTGAGGTTGCTTAAACACCTTCAATGGATTTTGTTTTGCTTGATTATTGTGTGTGATCTGAATAAATCTGATTTTGCGTCTTCTCACTCCACATCTTGTCTTGGAGCATTGAGCTTGATGAAGCCTTGTGATACCTCTGAAATTGGTTACCTGACAACATTGCATTACGTGGCAGAAATGTGAAGTATATGATTTGTGAATGAAAAATGAAAATGCATTTGTTGCATTTTATCATCTACAGATTGTGGTATCATTGAATGGTTGTAAAGACAAAAAAATTTCATAGTATCTTTGTAGAACACCTTCTTCCTAAACATGTAAGGTTTAGGGCAAAAGTATTTTTTTCGAAAAAAAGGGCAGTGCAGAAGTCTTCCATTCCTTATAAAGCCATAATTTTCTTGAAGTAATTTGATTCAATGGGACGAGTTATTTCCTTCGAGGAAATTATGTAACAGTAAAAGTCATGACAGTTTTTCAGGAAAAAGAAAAAACATAGGGATATTAATTAGGTGCATATTGGAACATAATTGAGACATTAAACCTCACAGATTTCGTTTTTCCTAGAAAAGACTAAGCAAATAAATGTAAGGATTAAGAATGAATTTTCTTTGTGACAATCTCAATGAAAAGATGTCCTGTAATTTAGAAACCTTTTTTTTTTTTTTGTGTGTGTGTGTGTGTGTGAGGAACCGTTTCAAGAATCTGAAGCCTTCAAATCCTTCAATATGGATTCTAACTTCATGCAGCTAGAAATGACCTTAATAAAAGTACGAGTTGAGGGATCTCTTCCTCTTGTGATGAGATACGCAAGCGGCAGAGATTTCGAAAATCAATGTGTTATCGTTGCAGAATCCTGCAGAATCATGTCATGTTGGCAAGTATCCCTGTTGGTTGGTCATTCATTTAAATTTTTCTTTATAAAATCAGTGTTGTTATCTAACTGTACTTTCCCTTTTATGTCATTTTCTGACTGCTATGGAAAACCTTTTGTTATCCACATTTCTACTTCATTTGCTTGTGTGTGTGTATTACACATAGTTCTCTGTCCCTTGAGTTTCATGACAAATACTTCTTTTTTTTTCCAAGAAATGTATGGTTTAATGGAACATTCTGAGCAAGTAAAGGAATGTTGATGACTGTTGAGAATATGGTAGGATATGGTTGGATGGACAAATCTTTGGACGAATCTTGTGACAACCATGTTAGTAACATTTGCTGGTTGTCAGTCTGCCCTATTCCAGAGGTGGTCAATAACTATGATGCAAATTATTAAATAGTTTTGGTTCAGGACTTTTTGGATTAGAGCTCTACTCTACGTTTTTACAGTTAGTTTTTGCTTGCCTCCTATTATTTGACTTTTCTCTAGTGTACTTTTCCATGCAGGTTTTTATTTTTAAAATTTCTTTTTTATTTTTATTTTTATCATAAGAGTATTAAGATTATAAATTTAGTCCCCAAACTTCGAGGTTCGTGTATGGTCTCTAAACTTTTAATAGTTCCGAAGCTTTCTAGTTTGTGTCTGGTTGGTTTATGAGAAATTTGAATTTTATTAATTCTAAGTTGCAGCGACATTATTTCTAATTTTGAGTTTACATAACACTTTGACTTATTACTAATGGTTATTTATACTTCATCTTTGAAAACTTGGAACTAAGTAGGTTTTGAATAGCGTGAATTGGTTGCTTTTTCTAAGATATGTTGGGAAATCGGGTAGAGTAGTTTTGACTGATGAACAATGTTAACAAGTGGCAACATGGATTTGAGAAGTGCTAAGTTTTCCAGCTTTTTCAAGCAGTGGGGCATTAGTGTCTTTGATCTCATTTCTCTATATGTATACAGGTATTGAAACTTATGCGGGTTTATGTGTTTTGTCTTATATCTAAGAAGGAAATGTAAGACTGATGTGGAACCAGCTTATGATTAGATTCAATTTTAGATGCCAGCTTCTCAGCAGATATTGATGAGACTAAGTTGATATCAGAAGATTCAGAACTTTTCTGATGGGCCATATGCTTTATGTCGAAACATCAGGCTGAAGAAAAGTGCTAGTGTTGAAGCCAAAGGTTTAAACTATTAGGTGGAAGAGGTTAGCGAATTAGCAATTTATATATGCTTCAAAGGGTTGGGAGACAAATTTTGAGACATTGTCAAAGATAAAGCTCATTGCAAAGTGGGTCGTGCCATGAGACTGTCCAATCAAGTTTCATTGGAGCCTGGCTGCTTCACAATCATAAGAATGACCATCTTGTAATTTCAACCAAAATGAATCTTTATTCCAGAAGTTAAAAGGTATTAGGTGGGAGGCTTGCTCACTTCAGATCTATGATGACTGCGATATCAACATGTGGATATTCATCAAGGATTAGAGATAAGATGTTGCCATATAGGCTATCTGCATGTTGATCCTTTATGGATTAAAAAAAAGATGTTGCTATATGGGCCATCCGCTGAAGATCTATGATGTGCGTATGTAATGATATTTGGAAAGAAAGAAGACTTGTGAGTTCTGTGTTAGAATTTGAGCATAGCTTATTCCTGAGTGAAAATTGGTTGAATAGCGCTCGACTGATTGAAGAGGGTTCTCACGATGAGAGTTTTAGATATCTGTTCTTACATCTAGATGTCTTTTCTTACATGTGGAGCAGTAACATCATGGATTTGAAACTACACTAAGTTTTTATTTTAATATGAACGCTTCAATAATTAGGTATTGAAGTAGTGTCTTAATCCGGGCAACATATATATATATTTTTAACTTATGCATGTTTTTTTTTTTTTGTAATATCTTTAATGATACGGTGCAATTCCAGGTTGAGAAATTGATATCTTTTGCTGACACTTATCTAAATGAGGTGTTTTTAGTCCAAACATCAATGAGGAGTTTTATAGATTCAACACCATGTTGAGAAATACTTTCATTGACCTGAAACATGATAGAACTACAAATTTGTAAGCTCAAGCTATTTTACACAGGAGCTAACATGTCTGGAGAATTTTAAGTCAGCACATTGAGAGTAGTCAGCAAGGTAATGTTAATATGTAGCAAGAATCTAGGAACTTTGGCAACTTATTTAGGCTGGCTGTACTTAACATTTGTGTTGACTGTGCTATGGGAACTCCAAAGTGATATCATTGTTCCTCTATTGCCTGGTGACTGTTCTGCCATTACCCCTTCTGTATCAGAGTACTCATGTTACCTCTTGATTGTAACGAAGGGCTAACAAAAGTGGCTATTGATTATGTCACCTAATGCAGGTATGCACAAAGTGCAGAATCTGGGAGATGAGATAGCGTTTGAGTGATGGACTTATGTGTATGGGTTGTCGTTTTTTTTTTTTTTTTTTTTTTT
>QLSR01000187.1:471872-506832 GCA_031780015.1 Citrullus colocynthis
TTTTTTTTTTTTGTTTTTTTTTTTTTTTTTTTTTTTTTTTTTTCCTTCCTTCTTTCTTTCCTTCAGTTCATGTATTGTCAGGATAAACATAGAAATTTTCTTTTCCCTTGAGGTTTTCAGATTTCCTTCTTCTATATTAAGTTCATTCTTCTATGTATGGGAGCTTCACAAATTTTCTACTTTCAAACAAGCAACTGAGTTTGAGTTTGATGTATTGTATTTGATCTTTGGATTACAATAGACAATTCGTCTATCGATTAACTTTTTTTTTTTCTTCGAAGACTGACAACGGTTATTTTTCCATATGGACGATGCTTTGGACAGGAGACAAGTATCTCAAGTCAGTTGTAATATCAGAGCCTGAAATTACATTTACTAAAAGAGAATCAGATGATGAATGTTTAATACTTGCAAGTGATGGTTTGTGGGATGTTCTTTCAAGTGAATTGGCTTGTGAGGTAGCTCGTGAATGTCTCCAAGAAGGAGCAGCGGCTGCTGCTACTACAATAGACCTCAATGCCACACCTCAAATTGAAGAAGAAGGGGCTGGAACTTCATATCCCTCTCGGAGTGCATTGGCTGCTGCATTGCTTACTCGTCTTGCTTTAGGGCGGAAAAGCACGGACAACATCAGTGTCATAGTTATTGATCTGAAGAGGAGCTGAGCAAAAAAGATTGAAGACCTTGCGAATGGATGTTGCACAACCTTGTTCTAAATTGGAAACGGAATGAGGAGGCATGATCCATTTAAAGTATGTCCCTCCTAGGTGAAGACTTATTTGTCTAATGTGTAGGTTCGCGATTGAATTTAATAGTTGGAAGTTGCGTTGTAGAGTCTGGTGGGTGGATGTTTTGCCATTTCATGTCATCATGAAGCACGAAAGAACTGATTATGGGAAGAATTGAGTTCATACAATCCAACATTTTTCCAGCCACATGATGTTGTCGAGGAGCTTCGTGAGGGGATTAGACAAATACACGCATGGTCTTCCATCCTAAAAGATGAAGCTTTTCTCTTTTGCTTGTGGGAATTCGACTGGATTTAGTTAATGTATCATTACAAGGTTTGTTGTATGTTGCCTTGTTCAATATAATTGATTTCAACAGCTCTCTCCCTCGAGATTTTTAGCAGCAGACGGTTCCCCAACTTTAAATCACTGGAATATGCTGTAGTTAGTTGAAGTCACATGTTAATATCTGATAATATCTTCTATTAGAATTTGGTTTGGTGAGATTGAATTATTTGCATGACTGGTATCAGTGCAAATGCCTTATCTAAAAGCATATTGTAAAGAATGTTATTTTTTAATGAATTGGCAGTAACTCCTAATGGAATATTATGTTATGCAACCCAGTGGGGACATGCTTCTATTGCCCTTATTTCAAATTGTTTATTGAGTTTCCAAAAAAAAGGAATACACCCTCAAGAGACGTTTGTGTCTCTCTCATCTGTAGTTAATTTATTTTCATTTTTCATGGCTCGGTTATGTTTCTTATTCGTATTAAATGTAGAGTCAGATTGTTGTTTCAACTTGGTTAAATTTATGTTGTCATTTTTTAAGCTAACTTTTGTGGGTGCTCTACTCTTCCATAATTTAATGATATTCATCCACCCTCTCTCTAGCATAATGAATAATGATAATTTAATAATGGCCAGTTAAAAGTGATTTTGTTAGATCTAAAATCTTTTTTAGTTCGCAATAGATGATGAAAGGGAAATAGCAAATTCCAGCTGGCTCTTGTTTGGTAGAACCTGGAATAGATTAATATAGATTAAGCATGTGGGTTAAGAACTGGTTAAGCACATGTAAGCATGAATTTCGCAGTACAATATTGGCACATGAGAACTTTCAGATCTTGCAAGCAATTTTATTTGATGAAAAGCTGCAGGCAATTACACATTGATTGCGTCACATTATTAGTCCCATTGACCCGAATCTCCCAATAAACAAATGGAGCCTAGAAAAATCGTCTAGTCTAGCCTTGAGAAGTTGAAGATTAGTGTTCGGTTATGACTTTCAAAAGCAATTTTTAGGACGAGATTGACTTGGAGGATGCATGAATTTTTCCTTATTTATTTTCATAAAGGGAATTGTATGTTCGTAATTTAGAAGAGAGAGATAGAATCCCAAAGGAAAGTTGTTGGTGTAGAAGGAAAGAGAGAGAATCATCTTATAAGTTTTGTTTTATACAATGAATGCTCTTTTTGATCTAAAAACCTCTAATTTGTCTTATACCACCACTTCATGAGGAGAGTGAGATGGGCACGTGACACTGATTTGTAGTGGCACGTGACGCCTATCCCCAGTCCAAATTATTGGATCACCGAAAATATTGAAACTTAGAAATACATAGTCATGGATGGTTGGTCAAACATTTTCCTAAATTACACAAACACCTCATCCTTATATTTTTATTTTATTTTCTAATTTTGTTATTTATTATTCTTTTTTCTCTATTATTGTTCTTTTTTGTCCTTTTTTTTTTATTTTTTATCATAGACTGCTTTATCTATAAACAGTAGATATATGCAATATCTTGAGTTTAATAAAATGAGTTCTTTTCTTGTTGTTTATAGTGTCAAAGCACTATTGTTTTAATAGATGTTAGATGATATAATATTAAATTTGTCTTCGCTCACCAATTTAATTTTTTGGATTAATTGACAATTTAGCATGATATTAGAGTAGGTGTACCTCATGTTATTTTCTCCATAACTTAACTTTTTGGGTTAATCGAGATGATTTGACAATTATTAATACATACTTTAATTTTATTGAGTTAAGCTACGTTTTCCTGTATAGTATAGAATAGAATGTTTTAAATATAAAAGACAAGATTTGAACGTCTATCCATGAGAGAATTCACTTAAGTTATGTTTAAATTGATGTGATGAAACTATCACAGGTACATATAAAAAAGGAGTAATAGGTTGGAAAGAATTGAAAAAAGAGTTTATTAAAAGGCTAATATCACTTTCAAAAGGGGTAGTTAGGAGTTTTTTTTTTTTTTTTTTCTTTGACTTTGTTGGTTTTGAGTGGTTTTTTTTTTTTTTATTTTTTTTTTTTTACTTTGTTGGTTTTGGGGGGTTTTTTTTTTTTTTTTTTTTTTTCTTTGACTTTGTTGGTTTTGAGTGGTTTTTTTTTTTTTTATTTTTTTTTTTTTACTTTGTTGGTTTTGGGGGGTTTTTTTTTTTTTTTTTTTTTTTCTTTGACTTTGTTGGTTTTGAGTGGTTTTTTTTTTTTTTAATTTTTATTATTATTTTTTTTATAATTTGATAGTATTATCATAATAATTTCTGAATTTTAATAAGTTGGGACTTGGGGGCATTTAATGTAATTTTGTATCTAAAGCTGTCCAAAAAGGGTAATAATAGAGGGCCATTGGTATATAGAGATGAGTCACACACATGAGGATGAAGAAAATAAAACCTACCAAAGAAAAATGATGCATTTAATAATGGTCTCCCAATGGAGAAGTGGGGATACCATTTGAAACTAATAATTCTTTACACAAACCCTTTGAATTGAACAAAATAAAACAAAAGAAAATTACCTAATTCACTTGTTATATTCAACTTATCTCTATGACTGTTTCCAAGTTTGTTTCCACTTAATTTCCCTCCAATTGGCAGGTGTTCACTTCCTTTATGGTTTTTTTAAATTATTTATCACCTAATAATTTTCTATCTCCCTCCTTAAAATATTCTATATATTGTCGTTTCGTGAGAATATAGATAACTGAAAATTTTGAATGCTTGAAATTATAGATATTTTAAATTATAAATGTATGACATATTTAGATAATTATATTTGCCTTGTAGGAATATTTTGACAGATATATAAAATTATATGAATATCTATGTTTGTTTAAGAATGTCCTAAATTTACATAACCTTTCAAAAATCTGTTTATTAATTTATAACTAATTTAATATAGTTTATATTTATATAACATATTTGTTTTTATTCATTTGAAAAATAGTTTATATTATTTTTCTCACCAAAATAATCTATATTAGTTTAAATTTTTTTATAAAGTATTAGTTTGAATATCTTTCTTGGTTGAGTATATTTATTTTAATTCTAAAATAATATTATAAGATGCAAGTAAAGAAAAGTGGTGAATATATATGTATATATATATATGAAAGAAAAAAGAGAGGCGAACAGTAAACAAAAGATACTTTAATAGGGAATCTAAAAAATTCATAATTTAAAAAGTATCAAAATTTTTTACTTTTAAAATTTGTCGTAAATATATTTTAAGACGTCTGGACATCTCCAAATGTTTTTGAACATCTAAATTCTGCAATAATATAAGAAATCCATACTACAAAAATCATAAACTTTTGCGAAACAAAGAACTGAGACATGGAAACTTGGGGGGAAATTTCGTAATGATGAACTAAAGGAGAGGTGTTACAGTTGCACACCTACCAAAATGAGATATTATAATGGGATTCGAATCTAGTAGAAAAAAATTGATTATACACGTATTCAAAGTAGTTGGAATATTTTATTTTAAAGATGTTATCAATTGAAATTGATAATAATAAAAGGTGTTGAGAAAGCATGAAAAATATAAAAGATACACAAATTTGATGTACGGAATTTGTATAGATAAAAGAGTTTTCTATGATTAAAAATTGAGAGAATTAATACCAAGAATCTACCTGGTACTACTGATCTTTAACTGGAGTTCAATTTCATGTAATTTTAGTTAGGAAAATGAACCAAAATATTTATAAATATAGCAAAATTTTACCACCTACGATAGTCCATGGTAGACTACTATCCAAATCATGACACAAATAGTAGTCTATTACGATCTATCAAAGATAGATTATGATATGTTACTATTATTTATCAATATTTTTGATAGTTTTGTCATTTGAAATAAGGGCTATTTGAGTCATGACACAAATATTAGTCTATCGCAATCTACCACAAATAAATTATAATATTTATTATTTATAAATATTTTAAACAGTTTTATCACTAGAAATAATTTTCTTATGCCTATTTTTTATTTAAAATATGACAAATGAAACATATTTTAGTAGGAAAATGGAAAGTGTAGGAATAGTGTAGTCCATAATTCTCGAGACCGACCCACATGTTTCAAAAATTGGATTTTGTTTGTCTTTTGTAGATTTTTTATTTGAAGCTTTTTTATGAATTAATTTATCCAATAAATTAAATAACATAAACATATAATCTTCTATATACTATTCAAGGAAGCTACGGAAGAATCATTCTTTTTCCAATTTGCCCTTATTAGTTATAGATATAGAGATATTTTATGTAATTTCACATTTAAGATTATTAAATTTCCCCTATTTTTAAGCCATCATAAGTTAATTGGAGAATTTTTCTTTTAAAAAATCTTATTTTCCCCTTATTTTTTGGCATCGCAAAAAGAATAAATAAACAAACTTCATTTTCTCACTATTTTTAAATTTATCTCTAATTCTTCGAAGAAAAAAAAACTCATGTTATCTAAATTGGTAGATTTTTGGCGGACGATCAATTATGTGCCAAATAAATTTACCGAATTTAATCAAAGTAGTAGTGACAAGTCGGGTAGAATACAAAGAGTCCTTGAATTTCACAAGTCGGTAGAACATAGGGAGCCCTTAAATTTCACAATTGAACCGTTTACAATTCTAGTAACCAGAGGGGTTTTGGATGGTTGTTTGCAAAGAAATTTAAATTGCATAAAACAAAATGCACAAATTAAAAAAGGGTAAAATTCAAGTGGAGAATGGTCTAACTTGAGTTATGCGAGATTTTTCCTTGTTCAATGTTCTTATTCATTGGTTTGTCATTACTAAATTTGTTATACTTGACACCTAATCAATTCAATTCGAAAGGCCAAAATTAAATTGTCCTAATTGACTAATTAGAATTAAAACAAACCGATGAAAGAAATGTAAAATTTGTATTAACTCTAATTGCATTAAATTTTAGGAAAAATTAGGTGGAACATTCAACTGGAAAGGCCTAGATTAAATGTCCTATTGATTTAATCCTAGGTTGATTAGAACAATGCTAGTCAACAATTAAATTTGCAAGCTAACCTAACCTATTGCTTCTATGATCAATATACGACCAGGTGTCACGAGTCGTAATTCAATCAAAACAACAATCAAGCGTACACCAGCCTCACAATTCGATCATCATACTTATAAAATATGAATTAAATCATGCATACAAGGAATTAGTTCAAAACCTCATAAGAACATTAGTTACAAGGAAAATCTCTAATACCCAAGTTAGAAAAATGTTTACCTTAGCCTTGATACGTCGAAACGAGCATCAAAGGATTGGGTTTTTACATGAAACAATGAAAAGAGAGAAGAAAAGTAGAGAGAAAAAGGGGAGAATTCGGCTGGTGGCTGATCCCTTAACCTAAAAATCAAGGTTACTATTTAAAGAAGTGTCGGGGCGCCACGATGCTGACGCTAATTTCTTCCCCCCTTCAACTTTGAGGCGCCGCGACGCTTGGGACAACGTTGTGGCGCTGCTACTTTACGCTAGCTGAATTATTCTTGGGAAAAAGCACCGCAGATGCGCCATGACTTCAGGGGCATTTTGGTCATTTTGGAGTTCTCTTTCCCGGTTGATGCCATGAAACTCCGTTTTGGTTCACTTTAGCTCTAATTCATTGTTAACGCCCCGTTCTACCTGTTAAGTGCTTGAAACTTATAAAATAACATAATTGACAAATTAAATAGTTAAGCTGAAGAAAATAACACACTTTAAGTGCTATCAATTTTTTTTCAGAAAAAATCTCATTTAACGTGAATGATATTACATATTTTAAAAAAAATTAGTTTCATTTAAAAAATTTATATCAATTTTGATTTATTTTTGAGACTTAATTTATGATCAAATCAAATTTCCTCTATAAATTCACTACTTGCACTCCAAGTTTTTATTTATTATCTTTCTTTCTTTCCCATAGTTTCTTTTTTCTCTTTTTCTATTTCTTTAATAAATTCAGGAAGGATTATCATGAAGTTAAAGAAATAAATATAACATTTTTGTTTAAATTAAAGTTTGAATCTAAGAGATTAATAAAATCGTCCAAATCAAAATTAAAAAAAAAACTAAGAGGTGGTTATCACAAAATTTTAAAAAGGAATGAAAATGTATATTTTGGTTTATCACAAAATTTTAAAATTGGTTTAAGTTAATGTTTAAAACTATGATGATAATCAAATCATTCAAATCAAAATAAAAAAGAATTATTTTGAACTAAGAGATAATTATCACAATATTTTAAAAGACTTGATTTTGTGAAAAAAAAAGAACAAATTAATTGACGGACGAAATTCGTCATCCAATTATGTAGCAAATAATAATCGTATTCACCAAAATCGTCGTAGTGACAAGATTGAGTCGAGCACAAAGAGCACTAGAATTTTCCAATCAAGTAGCTAATAGTTCAAGGTAACCGAAAGGGTGTTCGAAGTTAGTTTATTGAAAGGAAATTTAAATGCATAGAATAACAAACACAAATTGAAGAGATTGGAATGGGTTGAAATGAATATTCCCCTTTTTAAGATATCTGGTCATCAAATCCTCATTGATTAAATGATTGCTTGCACCTAACCAAGTTAATTAAAAGGACTCATTAATTTGTTCTAAATAACTAATTAGTACAATTTGAAAAGATGAAAAGTACAATTGACCCTAATTGCATTCAGATCTAGGGAACGTTAGAGTGAATGTTTATTTTTCAAGCACCTAATTAAACATTCGTTTGATTTAATTCTAGGTTGGTTAGATCAATACTCATTCAATTCGATTCACAAGCTAACCTAACCTATTGCTTTCTATGATTAACATTCAATCAAGTATAGTGAATTGAACGTCAATAAAAAAGTAGTAACCATACATCTCCAAAGTGTCTGACATGTGATAATAGTTCATTGATAATAGAATTGAAACCAACAAATACAATAAATTGGTTAAAAAACTAACAAATACACGAAATAAAGGAGAAATCCTAGAAACCCAAGCTAAAAATCGATTAACCTTAACCCATTATCGACATTCCGATCAATGGGAAGGGTCTTTGTTACATCAAAAGATTAAAAATAAAGGGAGAGATGAGAGAAAACAGCTGCAAAATCAACTTAAATCGAAATGGCTGCAGATTAATTAACCTAAATACAGAAGTGTTCTTTTTATAATAGGTTGGTGTGTCGCAATGCTGTTGCAAAAGTAGACGTGTGAAATCTTTGGAGCGTTGTGACGCTCTGAGGCAACATTAAGACGCTATCCTTGCAGGGGCAGTATGGTAATTTTTGGCATTCTCTCTCTCGATTGATGCAATTAAGCTCTATTTTGGCTCGTTTTAGCTCAATTTCATCGTTGATGTCCCGTTCTATCTATTAGGTGCTTGAACTTTATAAAACAATCAAATAAATACGTAAAATACCATGAATTAAACATAACAAAATAATACATTTTTAGTACTATCATCAGTCCATATCGATAATGCAATAAACAATTACTAAATATTATTCTATTATCAAATTCAACCCTATAAAATACTGGTAAAGAGTATTTAGGCAGTGAAATTAAAAAGGGTAAGAAGGAATGAGAAACCCATGATGGCATTATTATCCATGCGAGGTGAGAGGTGAAGCGCACGCTTCCAAAATAAGGCAATGTTGGATGGATATGTAATTATTGAAAAAACTCATATATTATATCAAGTCATATGAGTGATATTTCTTCATTAAAAAAAAGGCCAATAAAATAAATCTTATCAAACCATATCACAGCTAAGGAAGTATTAGAATGTTATATCTTGATTTTAAAAAACAAAAACTTCCGGAAATAATTGGGCAATAATTGTTTAGGTTAAAAATCACATCCAATCGTGTACTTTCACTAAAGTAATAATTTAATTCATGAAAATTGATTTAATTCATGTACTTTGAAATTGTAGAGTCAAAATTCATGTTAGATGGAGCAAAGTTTGAGGTGACTGTAGCCATCTAGGATATATGTCCATGTATACAAATTAAAAGACAATTTTATGCACGATGAAAGCACTTGAAAGATGCTTCCTTTACCTTTAATTTAGGATCATTGTCATTAAATATGATGAGATTTGAGGTCATTTGTCATTGATTTTCAGGAACCGAGCAAGAGAGTGAAAAATAGAGCTAAATGTGTAAGGATAGTCTATGTGTGCCTACTAAGGGTGCTTAGGGCTATTTCTACCATTAAGGAAGGAAAATGGGCCAAAAACCTAAGGGGTTGTGTTACAACGCTCCTCAGGATGCTTGAAGACGCTTTAAACCTGAGAGCCACTTTTAGCACAGCGTCACGACGCTCTAAAAGTTTTATCCCATCAGAGTCAATCGAGGTCGACGCTGAACCAAAATTTTTTATAATTCAAGTGTTGGCCATGCGATTAGAGCATCAAGTTTCAAACTTCTAATGTAGAGTAGGGATTTATAGAGTAAGAAAAGTCGTTGGAGGTAGATCTTCAAGTACAAGGTGTGAATTAAGGATTTGTTACCGATTTCCATCAACGAGGACAAGTTCAACAATTATTTCCTTCTCTTTGTTTTTCTTGACTTCTTAATAATATGTTTACTTTATGTGATTCAAACATGTATTTAATAGTGATGAGCGGGTAAACCTTTAAATTCTAAGTTGTTGATGGATTGATCGTGTATTAATTTAATTCTTAAGATTTTATGGATTTGTCTTGAATTCAAAGTGCTTTTCAAAATGCAATTTTTTAAAAAAATTATTATTGATTGATCTTCAATATTGTGAGATTGAATTGAATTGTCAATTTGATGAGAGTGTAATTTGATCGGACTTGTAGCATGGGATCATTATTTAAGTATCATGAAAAGTTATGCAACCTTGTAGCCACCTCAAAGCCACATCGATAAAAAATGTCAAAATAGATGAAAGGTTATTGACATGATTCAATTATTAATGGCAAAATTGTTAAAGAAGACATTAGTAAGAAAGAATATTAATCGCTTCTTCTACAATACCGATCTTATCTTTGAATTTCCAAACAAGATAAATTTCGGTAGGAGACATAAAGAAAGAGATGGGATGTTGTACAAACAAAATAATGAATTGAAAATGAGCTTTGGAACTCCTCTTACATGACTTTTCAAAGAAAGTAAGGGGCAACCACAAGCCTTACTTAATCCTCAATTAGCTTCCTAAGCAATTGCAACCTTGATTAATTAAAACAAAATAAATTTCATCACCCATTGCACTTGTTAAAATAACTCCTACAACATCAGTCTTGAGCCAACATCATTGCAAAACTGAATATAAATGTGAAAAATCCTACGACACTGTCCATCGAGAACCAATCTAAGTACTCTTCAACTTATTCAGCATAAATCTCCTACAATCTTCAATCTTGGTTTGAACCTCCTTTCGTTTCATCGTTCAATATATAATTGACTGTGCAAAACAGTATTTTAATTTTGAAAACTAGAATCTAGAAACAGCTTGTGATACAAATTAAACAACAAATTTGTTAGTTTTGTTAGTGTGGTAATTGTAATGAAGATTCTTTTTCTCCCCTTCTTTTTCAAATTTTAATTGCTCGCATTATTTTCTATAAAACATAATACATAATAATATTTACATTTAAGAAAAAATAGACTTTAAACAACAATAACACACTTGTAAATTTGTACACATATAAAAATAAAATATCCACTAAACACAACAAACCATCAACCCGACATAAAATATGTATTATCCATCTTGAGAATCGAGATTAGATATATAATTTTGAAAATTAAGGGTAATGATCAACTTGATTTTGTCCGTTTTGGAGTCATCTAAGAACTGAAACAAACCAATCAATTTTATAAAGAAGAGATCCGTCCAAGAAAGAAAAAACCAATGGATTTCTTTTTCTTTGGTTCGGTTTATTATCTATTTGGTTCTTGGTTTTTCACCTTTTATTTTCTTTCTTACAATTTTCTTTTATTTTCACTTTTGTGAATTAATCATTTTTGCTATTTTAAAATTAAAATTGGGTTATTTCTATTTGGAACATTATTTAAAAGGATAAAACTGTTTGAAAATATTTACAAAATACATAATTTTACTATATTTTTAAATATTTTAATTCATTTTCTTATATTTGAAAATAACCCTTTCTTTTTTATCATAGATTTAAAATTTGACATTTTCTAAAAATTTTTTTGACACTTTTCTAAAAAAAACATAAACACTCCATAATATAAATGGTTTTTTTTCCTAAACAACAAATATATATACACCCTAGTAACTAAAAATCTAAAAGTTACCTTGTAATGGCCCGAATTTCAGGTAAATCACTTTTTCTCTCTTTAAGTTGAAAAAAAAAATTATATATATATATATATATATATATTAATAATAATAATTAAAAGAATGTAGGCAAAGGGAGCGTAGCATCATCATAGTCTTCATCGTTGCATCGCCGTAGCCCTCTCCGCGACGCGTTGTCACAGCCTTCATAGCACGTTGCCGCAGTGTAGGGAAGTCGCGACGTCGCACAGGCAGTCTCTTTGAGTCTCGCTATCTCGCTGTCACGCTCAGTCTCGCTGTCTCGCTCTCGCAGGTAAGGGACTTACTACCGAGCTTTAAGTGACGCCTAATGTTTAATTGTGTTATTGAACTATTGAATATCGTTGTGTGACTTTTTGCCTTGGGTGTTGATTGCTATGATTGTTTCAGTATGCCAAGTTGTAGCTTGTATGCAATGTACGTATGATTATGTGCCTATGACTCTGTGAAATTCTGCAATGAACTAGCTATGCCATGACATGTTACAGGTTACCTTACTTGTCGTGCCCCGTACCCCTAATGTACTATGCTATGAAGGGTGTCCCTCAGGATCACCACTTATGTTCATGTTACAAATGTAATCACTGCGTACCCTCGGGTCGCTTCCTATGTTTATGCCTATGCCGGGTACATGGGTGCACACGATAAAAAGAGTGATAGCTAAGCCCAGTAGTGGGCCCCTTACTGAGTATAATTGCTCACTCTTTTCTATGTTTTTCTCCCAGGTAAGGAGCATGGTGGCCAGACGCATGGCCGAGGAAATCCGTGATCATACCATGGGACCGTCGACACTGCTTCCACACCTTAGTCTAGGGTATAGTGTACTGGAGTTGTAGGGTGGTAGTATTTGCATACATTGGACCGTTTATTATTTGTTTTGTTTATTGTTATGCTCGGATTTTCTTTCTTGAGGTTTTGCCTAACTATTTAAGGGGTACCCCGCTAAAACATTTTTTCCTTTATGTTTGATTTAATAAACTATCAAGAAGTTCAGCCGTTTTATAAATTTGACCGAGTTTATCCAAAGTGTGTCAAATCGTGTCTCTTAATTTCCAACGCATTCACTAAATAGTTATGCATGATATAGCGACGTGTTAGTTATTAAAAGGTCAGGTCGTTACATACCTAATGTTGGAATTTATTTTTAACGGTATATATATATATATATATATATATATATATATATCTTGGTTTGGTTTGGTTTTGATTTATTTTTCATCGGTACAAACTAATGCTTTTTAGTTTTCTATAAATATAAACCAAGACATCCAATTTTATACTAAAACTAAATCAAACTAGTGAATTAATTTTGAATCAGTTTGATCTCCCAACCTGCATAATTAAAAAAAAAAAAAATTCTATATTAATTTTACTTTTTATCTGTGATAGACCACGTTAAACATTACCGGTGAAATTTTGTTATATTTAAGATTTTTTTTTTCTAATAAGTTGTTGAAGTTTTACTTTACCAAGTAAATAACTACCCTTTCCATTTCATCATTACGAATTGATGGGTCAAATAAACTCAAAACAAGCGGTGTGAAAAATTTAGGACTGTAACTTTGTTCACATAGAAGCTTGAAGTTTGACATGTCACCTCGATCACTGAAGAAGCTAGATAGTTCATTTAGACATATACTATTTGTATAAAAGAGTGCTAAGAGCAGACAAGCAAAACCTTCTCGTACATATTTCAAGACACATAAACTATTAATATAAAACATGTGTATATTTTTTTGAAAGATGAAAAACTCCTAAATCTAAATAGTATAATGTATATTCTAGTTAGTTTCATCATGTTTCAAATACAAAATATTTTGATTCATATGCATGATTCAAAGTACATAATGAGAAAAAAAAAGTTATTTATTTATTTATTTATTTTTTATGAATAAGAGATAAGATTGAAGGTTCAAATTTTTATACTTGATAACTTGTAGAAATACAAGTTATTATAGTCATTATTTGAATTAATTAGAATAACTTTAGGACTAAACGCATGAGGCAGTTGAATTGTGTAATATGTATTACCATGCGTTGCCACCTTTTACAAAAAAATAGACCTGAAAAAATATGAACTTTTCTGTTTTTAACACATGATTAAGTAGAAAAGAAGCACAAATAACCTAAGTACCAAAGAGGAAGCTGCTGCGAGAACAAAAGAAGTGAAAACCCAGGTGTCAAGACCGTGCGTTGAGAAGAAAAAGTAGATACAGACGCCTGGACAATAGTTGTCGTGTCAATATGCAAAAGGATTATACGTTATCAGATTATGGCAGAACCAATGGCCCGACAATGTGAAAAGTCTGCGCAACAGGGCATTGAATTTAATGTAAAGGTGTCAGGTCATCATGAGTCACCTTTTCGACACCTATAAATAGCCCAAAGCTTCTCAATTCAAAGGGAGAAAAATGAGTTCAAGAAGCGAAAGCTCTACACAAATTCTCCCTCACCATAACCAGCCTTCATTTGAAGCTCTTCTGTCAGAAGGATTCTGAGAATTTTCAGAGTCATCTCTCAGTGAGTGAAAACCTTCACCCTATGCCATTTATGTATTAGATAGCAACCGTCTCAAGCCTCCATGAAACAAGACATTGCTAGTGGCGGCTTGATGTCTTCTATTTCTGTTCTTTCTTCATTTCCCTCCTTCTTACTTATACTCTATTAATGACATTCGAGAGAATGATTTATTTACTCAATACAAGTTCGCTTGACGATTATCTCCCATTCATTTCTATATTAAATACTTTACACCATGTTGCTTGTATGATAGAATGAGTAGATGTTAGAAGCTAGTTTTTCTTAAGTAATATTAAATATGTTTACATCTTGATTAATGCATATCATTAGCTTGCACAGCTTTGGCTGACAAACAAATTTAACAAGTACGACTGTCTAGCTCGAGAGAATAGATAGTTAATCTTTAGCATTTATCAAGACTAGATGAGTTTCAGAGATGTAGTTCATCTTTTGCTAACGCAAAATTACCATGCGCCGATAAGATTAATGTGGCGTCGAAACATCGAAAGATGGTTTCTTAAACCCAAAGTTTGTAGATATGTAAATATACTTAGATATGCTTAAGTGACAATTAGCTCCTGCGTTAACTCTATTATTATCGCATGGCTCCATTGTCATTCTCAACACATGCTATCTGACTCTAGATGACATTTGACCAACATTCCCGCTTCCACCTCACATTTTTAATTGTAGGAAATTTTATTTATTCTTTATGTACAGTTTTAGGTACATAAAACTCGTGAATATAGTATATGTATAGTCACTAGTTTTTTTTATCTAGTCTCAACGCCTAATTTATCACAAATCCCTGCATTCGACTCTAGACTCACCAGAAAACCTATAGAAGCTTGCACTTAGGCTTTTATAGGAAAACTTGCTGATTAATGATCATACTTGAGTAATTCTTGACGCAAACTTTGTACTGAAATTATAACATCTAATCCACTTTGTACGCAACAAGTTATGAGGCAACAATACTCCAACCTAACATGAGCATAACTCAAAGATGAAAGATTATTAAGATACTTTTTTTTCCTTCGAGATTAATGATTGGAAATTTTGTACGTCATATTTATTATAGCTCTTTTCAAATATAGCAAAAGGAACCAAAATATTTACAAATATAACAAAATTTCATTATCTATCTGCAATAGACTACTATTTGTGTCATGATAAACACAAATAGTAGTTTATCGCAGATAGACTGTGCATTCTAATATCAATTGTAAATATTCTAAGCAATTTTGTCATTTAAAATAATTTTTTTAATTTATTATACTTAAAGTCAAAGAACTCCATTAGGAGTTTAGACTATGGAATAAGATATACCAAAACCACCTTTCAAAAAAAAAAAATAAAAAAAAATAAAAAGATTAAAAAAAAAAAAGGAAAAATGGAAAAGCAAAGAAAGGAAAAGTGGAAATTGGTATCAAACAACGATGCAATGTAGCTTTTTTTTCAAGGTCTTTCCATGTAATTATGGAAAAGGGAAAATCTAACAACTTCCCATAAATAATAATAAATAATAATGTGAAAAATAAATTATTAACTAAAAAACGAAAACAAAGAAGAAAGAAAAAAGAAAAAGAAAAAGAAAAAGAAAAGAGAACTCCAACGCTCCCTTGCCCTTCTTCGTCTTCTCTTCTCCTTCTTCTTCTTCTTCTTCTTCGTCAAACATTCTGATTCAGTTTCATCATGGAAACAAGTCGCTCCTGTTAATCTTACTGGAACAGAGCAAAGTAACCAACAACTTAGTCGAATTTCTTCTCAGGATGCCATCTCGCACCATTTCCCCATCTCCTTCTCCTTCTTCGGTACAAACCCATCACCATGCTCCTTCCAGTCATTTTCTTCCCCCAATCGTTGCCGCTTCCACCGCCGCTTTCTCTCTTTTCCTCTTTCTCATTATTCTCTTCCGTAAAATTAGTCGCAAACGCACTGCTCCTGCCGATTCCAAACCCCCCCATCGCTTCTCTTACTCCCTTCTCCGCCGTGCCACCGAATCTTTCTCCCCTTCTCGCCGCCTCGGCCAAGGCGGTTTTGGGTCTGTTTACTATGGTACCCTCCCGCAAACCCATAAGGAAATTGCAGTCAAACTTATGGATTCTGGGTCTTTACAAGGCGAAAGGGAATTTCAGAACGAGCTGTTCTTTGCCTCCAAGATTGACTCCTCTTTCGTCGTTAGTGTTCTTGGGTTTTGCTCTGACCAGAAGCGGCGCAGGATGCTGTTAGTTTATGAGCTTTTGCATAATGGGAATTTGCAGGATGCTTTGTTGCACAGGAAGTGCCCTGAGCTTATGGAGTGGAAGAAACGGTTTTCAGTTGCGGTTGATATTGCCAAGGGATTAGAACATCTTCATGGGTTAGATCCACCTGTTATTCATGGTGACATCAAGCCTAGTAATGTGCTTTTGGATCGTTGCTTCTCGGCCAAAATTGGGGATTTTGGGCTTGCTAGGTTGAAATTAGAGAATAGTCAATTTGAAGTTGAGGTTAAGGTAAACGGTGGAGTGGAGGAGGAGAAGAAGGAAAGAAAAGAGGAACATGAGAGCAACCGTGGTTGTGCAGTTGAAGATTGTGGATCTGTGGCCGAGGAAGCTGAGAGCGTAACCACTGGCTTTGAGGAATTCAACGTGGGTGTTGATCAATCACCCGAGAGCTTTTTGAGAATTCCTGTTTCAGAGACTTCACCAGAGACAGTGGATGTCGGCACGACTTCGCCAGAGACTGCTTTGGGGGCTGCAGCTATGGCATCCCCCTCAGAAGCGGCTTTTGATAGAACTAGTGTTGAGAATGGGAAAGAACCGAACAGTGTGGAGAGGAAAAGTAGTGTTGGGTTTAAGAATAGTATCTCAGGTAAAGATTGGTGGTGGAAGCAAGAAAATGGAGTTGGTACCAGTGGGAATGTCAAGGAATATGTTATGGAGTGGATTGGATCAGAGATCAAGCGCGAGAGGCCGAAGAACGAATGGATTGCAGCCTCGTCAAGTGGCAGGACAGTAAAGAAGTCAGAAAAAAAGAAGAATAAGAAGCGATTAGACTGGTGGATGGCTATGGATGATGAAAAGAATACCAAGAATCTGAAAAAGGAGAAGAGAAGGCCAGTGACGGAGTGGTGGAAGGAGGAGTATTGTGAAGAGCTTGCAAAGAAAAGGAAGAAAAAGAAGCCCCAAAAAGGGGCAGGTAGTTGTGGTGAGAAAGAGGCTGACTTCTGGCCACTGGATGATGAAATGTACAGAGAGAAAAAAAGGAGGAATAGAAGCAGAAGCCATGGAAGCCGAGGTAGCATTGATTGGTGGTTAGATGGGCTTAGCGGCGAACTCTGGAGAGCTCGCGGGAACAGCCAGGATTCAACTGGAGGGGATTTTCCCAAGAGTGGTGGCATTAGTAGTACTCCAAGTATGAGAGGAACAATGTGCTATATTGCCCCCGAGTACGGCGGTGGTGGAGATCTTTCTGAGAAATCTGATGTTTATAGCTACGGAGTTTTATTGTTAGTTCTTATAGCTGGAAGAAGACCCCTTCAGGTGACAAATTCACCATTATCAGAATTCCAGCGTGCCAATCTCTTATCATGGGCTCGTCATCTTGCTAGAGCTGGAAAGCTCATCGATTTGGTTGATCAGTCGATTCAGTCTTTAGATCGAGATCAAGCCCTTCTTTGCATTAAGGTTGCCCTGCTTTGTCTGCAGAAATTGCCTGCTCGCAGGCCCTCCATGAAAGAGGTTGTGGGGATGCTAACTGGTGTGTTGGAGCCACCCCAACTACCAACTGAATTGTCTCCTTCGCCTCCATCTCGATTCCCGGTTAAGTTGCATAGGAAGCCTCGGTGAGTTAGTCAGATCAAACAAACTCTTTTCTTGTATATGCTGATACACTGTTTTAGTTAATTTATTCATCATCTTTGTAGGTGATTCGTGTAAAATCCAATCAAATAGAAAAAGAAAATTTGTCACTTTGATTAGTGAGCTTTTCGTTTTAGCTTCATTCCTTCGGTTCTTGTGTCTTGCTAGTGATGTGATGGCCCCTTTATAGGTCCAGAATTCATAAGTTATTTGTATATAAACAAGTTAAGGTGGACACAAATAGAAGACTTTCTGTTTTCCTGATCTTCTAACACAGAGTTTGATAAAGTGCTTGAAAGATTCTAATTGCTTTAAGGAAACTATGCTTTCTCGTTGATTTTTGCCTTCTTGTAGCCTTATTATTCTCTGACCGCGCCAAAAGAACAAAAAGAAGAAGGAAAAGAAAGTACAGATAGATTACTTCTAACTTCTAATCAATGAACAAAACTGCTACTTGTGCCGGAACTAAGATACCTTAAAAATATCATCAGCTTGTTTGCCAGTGGAGCCTGCAAGCATCTTGCTTTATTATAAGTTTGATAATTGTTGGGCAGTTAGTTATCTATTTCACTTACTTTTGGAAGTTGACCGAAAATTTTTACAACTAGGCATGTCTTTTGCTTTAGTTAAAAGGAAATGATAGTACAGAAAAGCAATAATATTGGCAATAGAGCTGGAATTGCAAACCTTTTGCTCTGTATTTTCTTTTTCCCTTTTGATGAGGAAGCTACTTTTATTAAGAGGCATCGAAGACTGATATACAGAACTACTGGGCCATACCAAAAAAAACACAGACTTAGGCCGTCCAAAGAGGCTCCAAAGCCTAATAAGGAGCCCCCAGTTGCTAACAATAAAGAATAAAGGAAGGATACAAAAAGAATTGTCCACAAAAGCTCACATGGAGGTGTTGAAATGTTCCTCTCCAAATTTCTTTTGAAGATCCCTCGATACCCGTAAAAATCTTCTTATTTGTCTATTACGGAACGGAATGAAGTACGACCTTCTCCATCATTATATGACAACTCTGACCAGTGGCCGAAACCCGACTCAGATACTTGGGTGAATTTCTCCCGAATCTTCCTGAGGAAAAAAGTAACTCCAACTAACTGAAATAGAGGTGATTCCAATCCTCTAATTAAGACACCCCAAACTCCAAAGTTGCTGTAAGTGTTGGATGGAGTTATAAAACAACTCCTTGTAGACTCACTGCTTTCTTCAAGACGTTCCACTGTTCTTGTGCACTTGCTGATACATTAAATGTAAGTCTCCTACTTTTTTGTCTTGGTTCTGCAATCATTCGTTATCATTACTGATTGAGCCCTCTACTTTCTCAAGTCTAAGTAGCATTTGGATGAAATAAATGCTCAACAGAAACAGTCAGCACAATTATGGCTATTGGATCTGAGTTAACTTGTGAACGCTGTACTTGCATACATATTCTTGTACTGTCCAAGTTTCCAGGTAAAGTTGGCTGTGACTAAGGGAAGATGCTCAGCTTTCATTTCAACAATTCTTTCGCCTAACCGCCTGGTATGCCGAGCATGAACCAGAGAAACAGAATTCACTCTATGCTTATCTACTTTTTCATTGTTGCTTGTGTTGTTGTATGGTAATCATGACTGTACTGTGTTTCCAGTTCCATTCATGGGAGAGTTCTTATGATACATTATTTGAACTTCGTCTGTTATAACTTATAAAATTAAGTGGTATGATCTGAACCC
The DNA here is from genome assembly GCA_031780015.1 of Citrullus colocynthis. Classification (NCBI taxonomy): domain Eukaryota; kingdom Viridiplantae; phylum Streptophyta; class Magnoliopsida; order Cucurbitales; family Cucurbitaceae; genus Citrullus; species Citrullus colocynthis. The sequence continues at coordinate 491,306 of QLSR01000187.1, forward strand.
TTTGAATTGATCTTAATCTTGATGCTTTGGATTAGTAAAACTGGATGATGAGAGAGATCTCTTGCCACAGAATGGAAAGTTATTTTTAATATTCTTAAGCTCATCATAGGCTTCAGGCTTACAGTTATTGTTTTTGTTGTGGATTTTGATACTTTGGAGGGCCTTTGATCTCTCAACAGGGAAATGGTGAGGTATTTAATGACAAATTTTGAAATTGAAAATTTGCTGGGAGAGGAAAATATTTGGCATATCTCGGATTAAAGCTATCTTTGTGTAACTCATTCAATTATTTAATCACAGTTTACCATGTCACAATTTTTTAATTAATATTTTCTAGCTTCTTTTTCTATATGATTGGAAGGCTTCACCCAGGTATTACTCTTGGCCGAGTCTTTCCCTTTTTAATTGGTTTGATTGCACACTAAACTTTCATGAATTATCAAATTAGATTATACGATATTAATACGTCACCTTAGTCTCTTTCAAGCTACTGAGAGATTTAGTTAATCAGTATTTACCTGGAAAAGATTTGAGCATTCTTGTAGATATTAAAAAAAAAAAAAAAAAAAGTTGCGCCAAGTTCTTTTATTAAATATTTATTAGGAATGAATTAGAAATATATACAAAATTTAGGTTAAATAAATATTGGTAGGGTGAATATTGAAATTAGTTGATAGTAAACTTTCATAGTATGATCTTTAACGAGTTGATAGAGAGATAGTATGATCTTTAGTGAGTTGATAGAGAGAAATTAAGAGTATGTTTACTAGAGAATCCAAATTCTGTTTTATGTTTTTAGATTTGCTAAATTCAGAAAATACATATTTGACAGCTCGAATTTTGAAAGCATTCATGTTTTCATTGCATCCCTATTTGAAATTTAAATTTTAGAATGCATAATTATATTAAATAAAGATAAAAATATTTAGTTTTACAATATGTCATGCATAATTATGTTATAAATTTTAGTTTGTAATTATCCCTTTAAAATTGTTGTTTGTCAAAACTATCTCTTGAAGCAACGTTTTCCCCTCTCAAAGGAGCCCTTCAAATTAATTTGGATGTGACATAATAATAAAACACAAATAATAGCTTAAGATTCCACCTTTTAATTTTAACCGATTGGTTGGATTCAAGAAAATTCAATAAATATTTGAAATCTAAAATCTAGTGATTGTGTTAGGATGTGACCAAAAAAAAAAAAAAAGTTTAAAAAGTTTCCTAATGTAGAATTGTAATTATGATATGTTAATTCAAATTAGAATATGACAAAGTTAAATAAGTAATTTACTTTTAAATCATACAAAATTCGATAAAATTTAATTAGGAATTTTTTTTTTTTTTTACATTAAAACAAAAATTAAAATTATCTTGGATTTCAAATCATTCAATTTCTTGTGGCAACAAACAATTGAATTTATTTGAAATCTATTATATTTTGAAATGTAGAGGTTTCAGACAAAAGATAATATTTTCCCCTTGGATGAAAAAACCAACAATGATTAGATATGGGTTAAATCCTGAGACTCGTGAAGTTCAAACTTTACCACTAGAGTCATACAAATTAATCCTTTTTCAACGCTTAAATTGAAGAAATGCAGCAGCTCTTCTTTCTATAATTTATGGAGGCAAGACTTTTATTATATTCTTTACACACGATATTTCTATAAAAATATATATTAATCTTTAGGAATTCGACTAAACGAAGTAGACTTTGATAAGCTAAGATTAGTTTATTTTGCAAGCATTTTGACTCGTACAGTGTTTTGCTAAAATAATTCATCAATGTGGTAAAAAAAGGAAAAACACACACACACAAATGCTACATTTGATACTTATTTATGAATGTATTTTACTTTTAACCCAAAATTAGATTTTATATATATATATATATATATATATATATATATATATATATATATATATATATATATATATATATATATTAATCTTATTTTAAACGTAAATTAATGAGCCGTTTGACAACGTTCTCGTTTCCTTTTTTGTTTCCCATTTTTTAAGAAACAGATTTGTTTGGTAACTATGCTTGTTTCTTGTTTCTAAATCTTAAGAAACATTTCTAAAAATTGTATAAAATTGAAAAATAACAAAAACTAGTTTCTCTTGTTTTTTGTTTTATTTCTATTTTATCGTTCCCTAATATAATTGTTTTTAGCTTTTGGTGTATTGGTATTAGGTGCCCATGATATCTAATTTCCTTTTACTAGTCATGAGTACGATGATAGTGCTGATCAAATTTGGGCAATATATGGAGGATATGATACAACTATGTTACTATATTTAGTTGTCATCGAGATTTGCTTCTATTAGATAACATAAACTTTTGACAATATTTTTTTGATATTTAATGTATGACATATATATATATATTACATTATATTGTAAAAAAAAAGTGATAAATAGTTATTAAACAAATTTCTGTTTTCGTTTTCATTTTCTTTTAGTAAACGTGAACAGTTATCAAACATAGTTAAAAAAAAAAATTCGGGCTGGGAGGAAGAGTGCTTCCCCTTTCATAATCAGAAACCAACAGAAGACAAACACTAGAGGCTAGAATAATGAAGATCATCAAAGAGTGCAAGACATTGGGAGCTTAGATCGAAGGAGAAATTCATGATAACCATAAAAAAAGGAAAACAAAAAATGAAAGAGGGGAAGAAAAAACCCCTAACATGCATCTTTCTCCTCTCTCACGGCGTAACAAGCAAGTCACTGCCAGCTGATGAGTTTCCATCTTCTTCGATAGCTCACTCTTGCTTTGATGAACAAGAATTGCATATATGAAGCTTGCATTAGTAATTCACAATCGCAACTCCACCAGCAAACTTCCGATTGAAGGCTTCAAGCCTCTTCTCCGACGACTCTTTAGCAAGCGTTGACTCATGAAGTTTCACAGCACAAACCATGATCACGATGTTTTTATGGATGGAAATTCCTCTCTCATGCATGAGTGGATCGGAATCGTTGCCATATTTTCATTTTCTTCTTTGACAGTAACGTGGAGTTCGATGATGGCTACTTGGCGTAAGTAGCAACTTCCCTCAAACAATAGTCGCACACCCCCAATACTAATCCAATTATAATGTGATGGGAGCACAACGAAGAGCCCCCTACCACAAACCAAGGTAAGGTGATGGATCTTTTCTCTCGTTTCCCAATTCCAGTGCAAATGTGACTATAGTATGTTTCCTACTATGCCTAACAATAGTGTACAGAGGCTTTCAACAATTGAACTATGCCAAAACCTCACATTCTAACAATTCTATGGTCACATTAAGCCAACCACATGCTAATCTCCACCAAACGGCAATTGCAATTTTGAAGATATCATTAGAAGTCGGCAATGAGGACACCAGTAGCAGCCATCAAATTGGACACTTCCAGCTCCTCCCTTTTAAAAGCCAAATTTGCTAAACAACTTTCATTAGAACTTAATTATTCGTAGGGAGGAAAATTGTTATTGGGACTTGAACAATTTTTCTAAATGAAATTATTTGGTAAACCCTTGAGGCAAACGATAACTACGTGTAAGTCCTATCATCTCTTGGGAATCAATTATGATTCTTTTAGAGAAAATATTAAGCTTTAAACATTGTCTATTTGTGGGTCACATCATCTCTCCGAAATCGATTATATCTTTATAACCATGGAATTTACAAAAGCAACATCATAAAATTGGATAATTAAAAGTATACAGATTAAACTTGAACAAATTTCAAACTACGAATACTAAGATGATATTCTAACCTATTTTTTTTATTATATAATTAAATTATATTTAAAGAAAGGGAAAAAGTCAAAATAGTAAAAAAAAAGTATATACAATAAACAAGAAATAATTATAAAAAAAAAATTCTACTTTTTTATCGAGAAACAAAAATGATTATTAGACATGTTTCTACTTCTAATTCTTGAAAAAACAAAAAAACAAAAAATAGAAATATCAAACGGAGTCTATGTTGCGAGTGTAACACATTGTTGAGGATTATTCATCATTTTCTACCCATATATTATTGGAGTTGTGGGTATGTCGTTTATTAGTTGCTTTAGTCATTTAGAATAGACTAATTATTTACTTTAATAATTGAGGCCCACGTTAGCAATTCAACCATATGATAAACAATACTATTTAATCTCCTTTTCCCTTTTATTTATTTTTTATTTTTTATTTTTACTTCCCTAATTAATAATTCAACCAAGAGGCAGGACCACAAGGATTCTGAAGACTTTAATTGGTAGGTAAGTGTATATAAAAATTTTAAAAAGAAAATAATACAGTTAGGGCATAAAAATGTATTTTGCATATATAATGTTATAAGCTTTTGATAAAAGTAGTTGAAGATTTGGGTTGTGACTAACCCCATCTGAGTTAATTGTATTTTCATTGAATATAAAAAGAGATTGCATGATCATGGCCTGATCCCCAAGCATAAACAGCAAATCATTTAGATCCTGTGGTTAGGATTTGCTTCATTACTTTTTTTCTTATTTATTTTGATTTTATTCCTATTAAATTTTGTGGAACCTTAAGCTACCTATATAATTAAATATTAGAGAAATCCAAAAGTATAAATATAACCAAAAAAAAAAAAAAAAAGCTATTAAAAACTAATTATATGGTTCAACACTAAATAAAGCAATATATGCATGAATTTATTATTTATTTATTATTATTTTTTTATCATAAAAAAAATTGGAAAATTAGACTTCTAACTAACTGTAAAGTTAACCATCCATATTTAGGAGCTATTTAGAAGCCTGAATGTAATTACCCTCCTTCCCCATCAGGAAGTGTTGAAGAATCGAAGGTGGAATGGAAAGGAGATCGTGAAGCGTGAAATGTAAAAGAGGGATAAGGTGGAAAGCTATGGGAACAAAATGAATTTGGTAATAAATCAGGTTTAAAACGCTCTATCTAAACATTAATTTTGGATTACATTACAATTCAATTACATTTTAAACCTGGCCCTCAAACAACCGCTTAAAAATTAAAAGGAAAACTTAGTTAAAAATCTTAAAAAAAAAAAAAAAAATCTATTAAAAACTAATTATATGGTTCAACACTAAATAGAGCCATATATGCATGAATGTATTATTTATTTATTATTATTTTTTTATCATATAAAAAATTGGAAAATTAGACTTCTAACTAACTGTAAAGTTAACCATCCATATTTAGGAGCTATTTAGAAGCCTGAATGTAATTAAGATTATTGAGAATCAGGAAGTGTTGAAGAATCGAAGGTGGAATGGAAATGAGATCGTGAAGCGTGAAATGTAAAAGAGGGTTAAGGTTGAAAGCTATGGGAACAAAATGAATTTGGTAATAAATCAGGTTTAAAACGCTCTATCTAAACATTAATTTTGGATTACATTACAATTCAATTACATTTTAAACCTGGCCCTCAAACAACCGCTTAAAAGTTAAAAGGAAAACTAATTTAAATATCTTAAAATAAAAAAAAAAAAAATTTTCAAATTTAAACCATGACCATGAACTACAAGAATAACGATAAACTAGTGAACTTTACATTAAAAATTTCCATGCTTAATTCAAATGCATCATCTTCCCCACGATATAAAGATCTTTTAGTCCATAAAGCCATAATAATTGGAATTATTTTATTTTATTATTTTTTTTAACAAGCAACATTCAAAAGATTAAAAGGATCAACTTGTCCACGAATATTTCAACTAGATTAACGATACTTAGGTTGAGAATACATAGTATGTGTTTTAACATTTCAATCCAAAAGTTCTTCTTCCTCACAATTTTTCACATAAAATTTTATCCTGCTCAATCTGAACAAATTTAATATATAAAGTACTAATTTTGATTTTAAAAGTCAATATTTTGATCCTTTCTTTATGATTAAAAAAATCTTCTGCCGTTGGTCTAAAGAAATTGTCATAGACTCTTCAAGTATGAAACAAACAAACCATATATATATATATATATATAACATGTCTTTGTGTGATAGTGGGTAAAATATTGCTCCTTTTATGCCTCGTGGTGTAATATATTATAAGAAACGGTCTCGAAGTCATAAAGAATTATATACAACAAATCATGTATTTCAAATTTTAAAATTAATTATTTTGTGTAAGGTGAAGAGTGTGTGTTAAGTCAAAGCTCAATTATATATATGGTGGGGTAATTTCAAAAGAGTACGAGTAATGTTTTCAATATAACTGTGGCAAAAGGACATGTGATTTTCAAACCTTTTCCTCTTTAGCATTAAGGCTGGTAGGAAAAGGATGTTGTGGAAAGCAAATCAAATGAAAGCTATAAATATAATTATCTTAATCATTAGGGATTTTACCTCCAGCAATTTATTTTCACAACTCTTACTTCAATTGGGATAGGATTATGAAGAATGGTTACACACTTGATCTTATTAAAAATGCTACCAACATCAATGTGGACGGATACTTCTGAAAAAGTTACAAAAAGATTTTTTTTTTTTTTTAAAAAAAAACTCAAATAATAAATAGATGTTTTAGGTCTTTTTAAATAAGTTACATGCTTATTATTTTTATTTTTTTCACACTAATAATATTTTATTGTTTATCTTTTATATTTCTTGATTTTTTTTTTATGAAATAATGAAAATATCAATACACTTTTCATATTGATGTCAACTCTATTAAAATATGGAAATATTGCTGGAAATGCATTGCTATGTTGTTATCATGATTGAAAATACATGAACTAAAATTGAATATTTGAAAGTATGAAATAAAGTTGAACAGACTTTAAAGTATAAGGAGCAAAATAATATTGTAATCATATATTAAATAAACTAAAAAAATTGAATAGCTTATGCCTCGTTTGATAACCATTTAGTTTTTAGCTTTTGAAAATTAAATTTATTCCACTTCTAAATTTCTTGCATTGCTATCTATTTTTTACCTATATTTTTAAAAAATCAAGTTAAATTTTGAAAATTAAAAGAAGTGATTCTTAAAAACTTTTTTTTTTTTTTAAATTCTAGCTAAGAATTCAACACTTTTACTCAAAAAAGATACAAATCAATGTAAAAAATTGAGATAACATAAAATTAATTTTCAGAAAACAAAAATAAAAAATCAATAGTTAGTTAATGAGACTTTAGAAAACTATTATTATTTTTTCCATGGATAATCATGGAAAATTCAATAATAAGATTGGTATTATAAGTATTATAATAATAAAAGATGTCAATTATGTACCCATGCTTGATGTTAAAAGACTAAGTGACATTTACGAATTACCTCATGTGTAAACATGTCTTATAGTCACACATCTTTAGTGGTCATGTAAATCCACTTTCTACTTGTCAATTTAGCAATAAATAGTGGTATTTGGTGGATCTTGAGAGAATGCGTATCGGTGAAAAAAGCTACCTCAAATTTCCATTTTCTATATTTTCTATTTACATAATATCTTATATTTAGTTATTTTATTTTATTTATTTATCATTATTATTATTATATTATATAAAGGGGAATAAGGATTATTTTCTAGACAAAGATCACCGTACGATGAAATCATGATTATCCGAGGTGCATGCTATGGAATACCGGAGACAAAAATGTTGGTTGTTGGGTTTGAACATTCAATTGCAATTTACCTCTAACTTTCATATTTAATTAATTCCCACAAAAAAACAAAAAAAATTATTGTTATTATTATTATAATACATGTGTGGCCGATGAGTCATTCCCCAGCTAATCTTGTCTGTGAAGGATTTAGATGGAATCTTCTTGCTATCTAAACCAACTCTAAACCCATTTCCAAGATATTACCCTAACAAACGCATCTTCTTAATCTCTTTCCAAATTCTTAGAGCGACACATTATTTTTCTTTTTTCTTTTTTTATTTTTTTTTAATTTTTTTTTTATTTTTAAATTTTCCACCTATATAATGTACTCTTTACAGAAAAGCGAAGAGAAGTGCTTCCAGATTTCGTTTAATCCTCACCAACACATAATCCCAGAAGATCTGATTTTTGGGCATCATGTTTCAGCTGTGGAAGCCAATCATCATCATCATCATAATAATAATACCAACAATAATAACAATGAGGTCAAGAATTTGAGAATTCGTAGAAGGAGGAAGCCGCTTGAAACTTTGGATCATCATTTTGATGGAAGTGGTAGCGTTTCTGATCAAGTTCATCAAATCAAGTTGATGCATAGAGAAAGGGAAAGGCAAAGAAGACAACAAATGGGTGCTCTTTATATGTCTCTAAGAACCCTACTTCCTCTTGAATTTATTAAGGTAATTTTTATTTTATCCCTCTCTCTTTCTTTGTATTTTGCTTAGATCGGTTTATTTTCTTCCAAATTAAGCAACCCTTTTTCGATTAAATTTTGATTCATCACTAAAAATTGAACCATTTTTTTTTCTTTTGAAAAATTTTGGGGTTTTTATTTTGACTTGATGGAATTAAAATGGGTTTTTTTTTTTTTTAATTTTAATTATTATTATTATTATTATTAGGGAAAAAGGGCGATATCGGACCAAATGAATGGGGCAGTGAATTATATAAAGCATCAAGAGAAGAAAATCAAAGAAATTGAAGCGAAAAGAGATGAATTGAAGAAGATGTATAATTCAAGCAATTTTGAGAGATCAAAATTAGAACAAACACCAAATTGTAGCTTCAAAATTAGCTCCTTTGATGGAGGAGTAGTTGAAATCTTGATTACAACAAATGGTTTCCATGGATTTCCCCTCTCAAGAATCTTGAAAGTAGTTGTTGAACAAGGGCTGGAAGTCATTAGATGTGGTTCAACCATAGTTAACCACAAATCAATCCACACCATCCAAATCGAGGTAAGATTATTATTATTATGCCTAATTTATTTACTAGCAAACTTAAAAACTAAAGCTCCCATTTTTATTATGTTTTTCACGTTTTTAATAGCCAATTTTCAAAAATAGAATACAAAATTTTTAAAAACATTTGAACAAGAAATTGAGCCTCCTCGAGACCATGTGTTGATGATATAATTTTAGAAAAACATGGAAAATTATTGAGCATAAGCTCAACTTCGATTAGCTTAAAATTTTAGTTAAGAATAAGAAAAATAGATAAGAAAACAAAGAATAATTGTGGTTATTAAAATGAACTTATTAGTTTATCATTCCAATGGATTTGGGTTAAAGAATTTAAACGTGCAGGTTAGTGATCCGACCTCCCTTGATCTGGCTCAGCTTGGAAATAAGCTTAAAGAAGCAGTGCCACTGCTTAGACAAGTAACAGATTAACATTTAATTAGTTGTTGTTTGTGCTTAATTAGACTTTACTTTTTAATGGGACCTCTCTCAGTAGTTTGTACCATAACATTCAGCTGCCTTCACTCTGAACTCCTAATTGATTCCTTCTTTCTCTCTTTTCTTTTTGTTGCAATAACTTTCCCTTCTACCATATATATATATATATATAAGAATTTGGCTTCTATGTGAAACTTAGCTCTTCTTTTGCCTCTTTTGACACTCATATTGCTGATGGGAAAATTTAGGTATCGCTTATTTTGGAGACTATATACAAAATTCCCCAACTTTCTAATGCATTGTACAAATACATTAAAACTACATATTGTTATTTCCATGCATGTGCACTGGATACTCAGTTTTCATGCACACGTATTTATGTTCATGTAATAATAGTGGAAATTGAAAATAATAATAAATAATAATTATATAGTTCTCGATATAACGAGGGTGCTATAGATATGTCAACGTAATTGAAATATTGAGTGCACTTAATTACTGATCCTTTCATCTATTTATTTTTTGTTAAAAAAAATAGAAATAATCATATGGTTCACAAAAAAGTTAATCAACGCTGGCTAACAAAAAGAACCAGACTTTCCTTGGGAGATTGAGAATGGCAATATGGATAAATTTGGGATGGTCTTATACTGGGTTATATCATTACCATTCGGCTGCAAGTTGGTGCTCCAAATCTAGTTTTTTTAAGTTATGATGTATTTTCTATTGCTCTATATTAGAGAGCTTTTCACTAGTTTTTTTTTTTTTTTTTTTTTTTCTCTCTTTCCTTTCATTGTACTTTTGATGGTAATAAATCTACTTTTAGATTTGAAGTATGTTGAGAGTGCTATATGGATGTGTCAACCTAATTTCATAATAATTGAGATATTTAGATGCATCTTTTGATTTCTTTCTTCTCTATAGTATTTTGCTAAAAAAAAATTATATGTACATCAGAAATGAAAGGAACTCATTCAATCATGTTTAAAAAGACATTTGCATATGTACTATAAATTTACATCTTTACTGTTCCTCTAAAATTAGTGTTTTAAATATGAACATTGTTTTTATTTATTCATTTTTTTTTATTTTTATTTAAAAAAAAAATATATTATAGCTTTCGCCTTGAAACCGTTCCACTTTATTCTTGGGTTAATCGGGTCTTGTCTTGATAAGGGCTTACTTGTGAGCTTCAGTCTTGTTTTGTGTCTAGTGATAAGATGCTTCAATTTCTCCACATATATATTTCTATTTTTATCTTATATTAGTAAGGAATTAAATGTTACTCCCATTAATAAATTGAGGTCAGGGTGCTTTTGGTTGTGAAATTCTGAAATGTAATGTGGTGGGCAGCAGCGACATAATATTGGAGGTCTTCCTCTATATTTGGAGAAAAATTATAACATTTTTACAAGCTCTTAATTACTACTATTATTGTTATTATTATTGTTATATTTTGTGTAATCTACTACTTTTTCAGTATAATTGAAATGAAGATGATTATTATTTATTTTCATAATGTCAGTCATCATAAGACTTGATATAAGGGATATTATTTACAGAGTGACTACTAGTTCAGTTTGGTATAATATAATGGTGGGAAACTTCTTGGGTGTGTAATAAATTCATGTTCTATTTGTGGAGCTACAGTTAAATATCCCATCATCATGAGAAATATCATAATGTATATTTTTTAGCTTCCAATTTATTTTTATATATGCTTTCACCAAGAGTATCTCTTCAACAATTAAATTTGATGTATAATCCCACAGACTGTAGTTTGGTTCATTGAACCAAAGGGTGATCATAACCCCTATTGGAAAAGTATAATCTAATAAATTATTCTTAGAACATACAATGGACCATTTCTTATGGGATGCTCTAAATTCTTTAATGTAAACATGGAGCAAAATTAAATTGCATCTTTTGGGCACCGTTGGATAATTATTATTTGGTTTTTGATTTTTTTTAAAGTTAAATTTATAAATACTTTTTTCAGCTTCAAATTGATTAATGTGTTATTTATCTTTTATCAATGTGTAAGAACTAAGTCCAAAATTTGAAAACTAAATATATATATATATATAATTTTCACAAACTTTTTTTTTATTTTTGAAAAGTGATTAAAAATTCAAAAAAAGAAAAAAAATATATACATATATAATTTTCACAAACTTTTTTATTTTTGAAATTTGATTAAAAATCTGACTTTTATATTTGAGAAAAATGTAAATTATTCTAACAAAATGAGAGAATAAACTTCATTTTTAAAAAACTAATAAAACCACAAAAAAAAAAAAACACTTTTTTTTTTTTTAAAGAGATGTGACGTGAGTCAATACGTGCACATAGTGACCCAACTAGATTGGCACAATCTTAGTGATCATGAAGACCTTTGTCTTATTTTTATCTCTTTTTAACTTTTATTTTAGTTTGGTTAAAGTAACACATTTAGTTAGGTTAAAACAACAAAGAAAGAAAAAGACAAATATGAAAAAATTTTGAATTTGATTTTTAGTTGTCTAAAAGTTGTTATTCCATTTTGAGCTTAGCCTATGTTTGGCAAAATCTCAAATTGGAAATAAAATCCATTAAAAAGAAAACAGACAATCATGTAGATGGTTTTGGGCTTTATAATCTTATTTTCTCTCCCAACAAACCCTAGAGAGCCTTCATCCACAACAACCCAAAAAAATCCTCATTTTCTCTACCAAGACAAAAACCTAGCAACTATACCCCAAATCCCCCTCTTCTTTAGAAACCCTAGAGCCTCCATTCTTACATACATTTATTAAATGACGGATTATTTGAGAAATTGTAATGTTTTTCTCAAATTCTTGAGGTGTATAATTTTCCTAAATTCTAATAGAGTAAAATTGATGGATGATTTATCCACTTATTTCATGGGGTTGTATCTCTAAATATTGGAGAAATTATAAGTAAAGTAAGACATTACTTTAAATATTTTTTTCTTCTTTAAAGATCAATTTCAATTCAAGATTTAAAATTTGTCTACCGTTTTCTAAACGGGTGTTGTGAAGTGCTAATACCTTTCTCATACATAAATGACTTTTGAACCTAACTCTAGTTTTCGCAGATCATTTTTGTTAGTTTTTATTAAAAAAAAAAAATTGACTTTATTTCGATGTCCAATCACACTGTAAAAAGGATGGGTGACGACTCCTATTTATTTCTAAGTTAAATTAACACTTTCCAAGGATGTTGGCCACTTTGCGTCATCCCAAGCACATGGCTACACTCATTAAACTATGAAACTGTTGTTGTAGTTACTCATTAAATATTAGGTTGGATATAAATTATTATTAGTCGATTTATGAATATGTTTTTTATGTTAATTTTTTTATAATTATTATTTTATAATATTGTATAATTTATAATGTATTATATTACACCTATTTTACTTTAACAAAAATGAATTCGTCCATTATAATATAACATAATATATTTATTTAAGTTTTTATTGTTTTTAAGTCTTTTTCTTTCTTGGGAGAAATATATCATATCAAGTTAATTTTCCTAAGAGTAACTGAGAAACTGTTACACCCCTCCATGATATCCTCCTGATCTAGAAGGAGATGTGAAGATGACGAGCATCACCTCTCTTGTGACATATGTCATCTATACTATTCTTGACAAAAACTTACTAATATTAAACAAAATATCATATCTTTGATCATATATCAGATAAAATTTTGTTTAAACATTCAAATTTTTTTAGAGAATATGACCAAACTAATATACTAAAACAGTCGATAATGACTAGAGTTTAAACTCTTTCTCAAAAAGTGACATACAAAATGGTGTCTTATAATAAAGTAAGATTTATGTTAATTGAAAACAATGTAAAGCTTCATATATTAAAGTGTACAAATGATATGGACGAGATTGTGCAAATCAACATATCTCTCTATCTTTTGGCCAGATTTGAGGCAAGATATTCTTCAACGGCCATATATAATGGATACAAATATGTAGAAATTTTGGTTTTAAAAATATGTAGAAATTAGGAAGTATGCCACAATTTTATAACATTCCGACCTAGAGTTATAAAAAAAAATATAGTTGCCACTAGTTCAAAGTATCAAGGGAAGATTTAAAAAGAAAAAAAAAAAAAAAATGGAGCAACTTTTGTCTAATTATATGAGAATTAAGAAAAATACCAAATTTCTTGAGCTTTGTACTTAGTGACCAGGTTCACAAAGTGGTCCATATTAAGGTCCTAATATTCCTATTGTGTTTATGTTGGTCCAATGTTTTTATTCTCAATAATAGCAAACACTTTATGTAAGAAACATAAATTAATGTCAAATACTTGATTGTGGTAGGCAACAGGATAACTACAAACTTGATGCTCTTCCAATTCATATATATTTTTCTTTAGTTCAATTAAGATGCCATACTTTTAACCCCTTAGTTTAGTGGATAAGACTTAATCACGAATTACTTGCCTTTCAAATTGTGACAAGAATATACTTGATTGGTTAGATGAATAGTATTGTATTTTTATGCGTTAAAGTTTTCTACTCCAATCTCACTTATTTATTTGTGAAAATAAAAAAAAAAAAAAAAAAAAAAAAAAGAAAAGAAAGAATGTTTCGGGTTTCGGGACCAAGACGGATTATTTTTATTTTTAATGAATTATAAAATTAGGCACATAATTTAAATATTGTTTTAAGTAAGTGTGTGGGCGTAGAAAAGAGGATACCCTATCTTTTGGGGAGATATGATCATTTGATATACTTTTGGGTGCCACTACAAGGTTTTGACCTTCAAAATATATACATCACCAACTGCAGCAATACAATAAATCGTGCCACTAATTTTCCCTTTTAATATTATGAATTAAATATTGCCAAATTATTGTATAAACAATTCAATTGTTGGCCTAATTAAGAAAGCTGACATGAGTACTAATTAAAAAAGTTAAAAGAGTTGAACAATTGTGTTCCTGTACAAAAAGAGTGTGAATATTAATTTATTAATTTGAATCTACACCATGATTAGACTTTATTTTTAATGCAAAACATAACAATAAACACCAAAAGAAATTACGACAATAAAACATGATCTCTCAAGGGAGACGTCTCAAAAACATTAGCTCTAACGGCAGAAGGTATCAATAGACACATGGTTTTTTTTTTTTTATAAATTTTTTTTTAAAATTTTAATCTTTTTAATTTTTTTAGTTTTTAAATTGTCATATTTGTAAAATCATAATTTTGATCTATAGTTACAAATATGACAACGTGAATTGCCATCCACTTAAAACTTTTCCAAATTATAGCAGTTATAAGATAATATAATCTAAAAATAAGAAGAATTGCAATATGTGAAAATTTGAATATGTTATTTTGTAATTGTGTCACTCATATTTGATATTTTACAAATATGGTAAAAATTTCAAATATGAATTTCTAATTATTTTTTAAATTCCATAAAAATAAACGGTAGCTGACAATAGACGGTATGAAAGAGTGCTGGTTGGTGAAAGAGAGATGTGAGGGAGGGGGTTTGCTGTTGCTGCTTGAATAATTTAGATTTTTTTTTAAAACAATTTAAATCTAGGCGTACCATTATAAAGTATATCAACTTAGTCAAGTGCATCATTATCAAGTTTATCAACAGTATATCAATCAAGTATATCAGTTGTATATCTGTCGAGTGTATCAACATTATAAAAGAGTGCAACATTATCAAGTTTATCAACAGTATATTAGTTATGTGCATTAAGTTTATCAGCAGCATAAACAAGTGAATGATTAACAAATTTATAAGTAGCTTACCAATCAAGTACATCATTTTTTAAGTATATCAATCGAGTGTATCAAGTTTATCAGCAATACAAACGAGTGCATGATTGACAAGTATATAGTATATCATTAGCGTATCAAGTGTATCAAGTAAGTTAGTGGAGGCATTTGAACATTTTACATCTTTTACATGTGGGTTGAATTGCGTTTTTGCCATTTTTACAGACAATAAACAATTAGTGGATTTTGTTTTATCTTTTCTGCAAGTGCCCAAGTCATATCTTACAAAAAGTTTTACTACGTAGATAAATCATGATTTCCTATGCAATAACAATCTTAATTATATACAATAGTTAACCACAAAGAAATGCACTCTATCACGATGAAGGTTTTCTCCCTCTATTTTTTTTACGAAATAAATTTCGTAAATAGAGCAATACTGTTTTTTTTTTTTTTTTTTTTTTTTTTTTTT
>QLSR01000187.1:509000-532832 GCA_031780015.1 Citrullus colocynthis
TTTTTTTTTTTTTTTTTTTTTGGGATAAGAATATTTTGAGTTTGGTTGTGACCCTCAATCTAAATAATTGTAAATTATAGAAAATGAGTGCAAAAGTCCAACTTGTCCCCCGTAAACTAAATAGATATTGGTCTTTTCAAGATCTTTGTGTTGCAACTATTCATACTGCGGCTTTTATATTTCAATCGTGCGAATTAGTACCTGCAATTCATTACTTGTAACTATTTACAAAAGGAAAAAAATTGAGTGCAGAGTCTGCATCTATTTATTTTGCACTTTCTGCTATATTTAATTAAAATTCATACGTGATAATTAATTTTTTTAAAAAAATAT
This sequence comes from Citrullus colocynthis, assembly GCA_031780015.1. Taxonomy (NCBI): domain Eukaryota; kingdom Viridiplantae; phylum Streptophyta; class Magnoliopsida; order Cucurbitales; family Cucurbitaceae; genus Citrullus; species Citrullus colocynthis. Next base: position 509,334 of record QLSR01000187.1, read on the forward strand.
TAAAAATTATTTTATTGTTATAAAAAGATTGCACTTAAATATTAATCCGCTCAAATTCTAATATATATATATAACATAAATGGGAGCCTTTGATATATGTGGATAGAGACTTTGTCCTCTGTTCTTTCTTCCTCATATTGCTTAAAAATGTTTTATTATTAAATTTTAAATATTGGTTTGATTTGAAAAGTTTTGTTATTTAAAATAATTATTTAACAAAATATTAAGTTATACATCGATAACAATTAAGTTTAAATGTTTATAAATATAACAAAATTTCACTGTTGATCTACGACAAACTACGATAGACTGCGATCTGCGTTTATATATATGTATATCTAGATAGACACAGATAGTAGTCTATCACGGTCTATCTTGGTATATCGCACATAAATTGTAATATTTTGTTATTATTTATAAATATTTTTAACACTTTTGTCATCTAAAATAATTTCTTTTAAACATATGATAAAAGTAATTTTAACTATTTTAAAATCACTCTCAAATATAAATAACATAACTATAATTACAGAAGTTATCAAATAAAGTTTTCGAATAAAAAAAAGTGTGACAAGAGTGTGGTTGGTGTCATTTATCTCATTTTTTTTATTCCCAATTTTGAGTTCTATCAAATAATCTATGTGCGAATCTAAGACTGGATTTTGAATGTTAATCAATAGTTCACACATTGATTGAAACTTGATTTTGTGATATTTGTTTGGAGAAAAGGTTCTTTTTTTTAGAATGTGAACACATATACGAACTCAACCTATGAGATAAATACTTTCTAACTAGAAAATTAATTTTCACACATTGTATTTATGCAATGACAAAGAAATAAATTAACCGAAAATATATCCAAATTCGTCGTGAAAAAAATCTATACTTGTAACTAGTATAATCATTTTGAATATAATGTCTTGTCGTAACAAATAAATTATTTAAAGTAAAATAATGAAAATATAAGGTATAAAAGCATTTTAAGCAAATGTATCTTAACTAAAAAGGTATGACAAACACGAAAAGTTATTGAATGAGGTGATCCCATTGTACTTTATAATATCTTGGACATAGATTAAAAAATTTGTCCCACGCTAACCACTAATATAAATTTGAGGTATTGATGTAAGTCTTTTTGGTGTCATTTCTAAAAGGATCCAATCAAATAGTATTTATAATTATCGACCTCTACAACTTTTACTATTAAAGTGTAGTACTACCGGCAAGATCGGGTCGATTCACAGGGAAGCGCGGAGATTAGTTTCAAACAAGTTAAGTATCTAGCTAAAGCAGTAGTAGGGGGTTCTGTGTGGAATTGAAGAATAAATGCGAGCTAGGAAAATAAAATGTGGAATTGTAAATTGCATAAAATAAAAGTGCAAGTAAATAAAATAAACGGCCTAGCCTAGGAGATAGAATCCACCCACTTGTTTGATCGATCATAGGAACTCTCAAAAGTATTCATTTTAAATTCTTGTCTATGCCTAGCTTAATTGACTAGAAATGCTAATCAACGGTTCTAATTATCTAATTAGCTAATTAAATTAGATAAACACATACTAACAAATTAAATTCAATGAAACACATACTAATAAAAATATTCATTTTAAATTTATGTTTATGCCTAGCCCAATTGATTAAATGCTAACCAACAAACCTAATTATCTAATTAGCCAATTAAATTAGATGAAAAGCATACTAACAAATTGAACTAACCGCACTATGGTCTAGGGATTACGCTAGGGTAAATTTCTAATAGGAAATGCCTAATTAGAAATCTCACGTGGTTTCCCCTAGGTTGATTACACAATGTCAATTGTCATCAATATCTAATTTCACAAGGTAATCTAACCTATTGCTTCTTAAAGATTAACATATAATTATATGTCACGTATTATACAATTAGAAGCATCAAATCATACAACCAAGAAAAGCTTGTCAGACAATTCAAGATAATATGAACGTTAATCTATTAAATCAGAAAAAATAAGAAATATAAATAATTTTGATGAAGAAAAAAGCCTCACAATCAATACAAATGGGGTTTTCCCTACTCCTAAGCTAGAGAACGAACCTTAGCAATCCGTCTGGGCAATATCGCAAAAACTCATCATCATTTAACTTGATTGTAGAGAAAAGATTGAAAGAACTTTAAAATCTAATGCTATAGATGAATAAAGGATGAAAAAATGAAGAAGAAGAGTAGTCATTTATCCAAAACAGCCACCATCCGAATCAAAAGATATGACCTAAAAATTGAAGTGATGTTTTTATAATCGTGCGACAGCATTGTAGTGTTGTCAAAATCAAGTGCGTGTTGGTTTTAGCGCCTCAACGAGGTGCTTTAGGTGTGTTTTGGTCTTTTTAGCTTTTGTTTGACCTAACTGCTTCGTTAAGATTCTAAATTGTTCCGTTTTAGCTCTGTTTTCTTCTTAACACTCGGTTCGACCTTTCAGGAGCTTGATATCTATAAAATAACATCTTTAACACATTAAATAGTATAACAATCTGAATTAAGCTAAGGAAGATAACACATTTTAGGTACTATCAGGTATACTTCTCTCTCATATGTTAAATAGGGAAAATTTATGGTCATATTGTAGTTTTTTTTTTTTTTTTTTTTTTTTTAACACACCTTTAGGCTTCTTTTGAACCAAGCTTAGCACCTTCCAAAAAATTGTCCTGCTTCCTTTGTTTCACATATGCAGATGGTAATGTAAGTTGTTTTGGTTAACTATATAGTTTTTAAAAATTTCTTGTTTTCTTATCTACTTTTCATAAATATTTTTTTAAAAATAATCTATTTTTTATAAATATTTTTTTAAAAAATAACTTTTAAAATTTTGTTTTGTTTTCCAAATTAACTAAGAATTCAACTCTTTTACTAAAAAATAATGATGTGGTTAAATTGGGAAGAAATATATTTAATTTTAAAAATAAAAAACTAAAAACCAAAGGGCTACCAAACCCTAATGTGAAATTATCCCTTAATGATCAATAAGATGTTTAATACATTTGATCAGTTGAGAATATATATTTTGTCTCAATCCAACTCAATGATTGAGAACTTATACAGTTTCATTCTTGCAATTATATTTGGTAATCATCAAAATTGTTAGGAATACAACCAAAGTTCTACACTGGTTAGATAAGATAATGATAATCGATACATAAGTAAAGACAACTATCTCTGATTATGTGAGACTTTCCAAGTGCAACTAAAAGCAAACTCGTCAAAACTTCTATCTAAACTAGATAAAATATCATACTATCATAAAAATATGTGAGGAGTCGCTGTTCCAACCAAAATGAGAAAGAGAAAAAAAAGAAAAAAGAACAAGAAAAAAAAGAAGGTGAAATTGGATTTTGGGTAAGGTGGAATAATCGCCAATTTGGAACACTGTGGCTCGGGGGAGGGTCCACCCGATGCAATTACGGCTAACAATAGATCGTCAAAAGCGGGATATTTGTGGTTGGTTTTTGAGTCCACGTTTTACACTATAAACCTTGACTGCCACAACAAATTTAATTTATTACATTTAAATACAAATCAATAAATTAAAAGCCCTAATTTTTCATCTCTAGTTTTCAATCTTAATTTACTAACTCTAATTTCAACTGCCCACACTCCGAAAATGTTTCCTTTCAATGATCCCTCTCATCATGATTATCAAACCCCTCTCCAAAATCTCTTAGCTTCTCAACTAATTTCACCCCCAGCAGCAAGCAGTAGTGATCTTAATACCAACAAAATTGAAATTATCACTCAAAATGAACAGAGGAAGATTATGCACAGAGATGTCGAACGAGAAAGAAGAAAACAAATGGCCTCTCTTCTCACCAACCTCCGATCTTTGCTTCCTCTTGAATTTATAAAGGTAATGTAAATTAAAAAAAGAAAAAAAGAAAAGAAAAGAAATCATCTTTTTGCTTCATTTACCTTGTCTTTTTTTCGATCATATTTATGCAATTATTTTAAACCTTGGATGTTGTGGGGATTTTAGGGTAGGCGTACGAGGGCTGATATTGTTGATGAGGCTGTGAATTATATTGAACATTTAAGAGGGAAAATCAATGAACTTCATGTTAAAAGAGATGCAACAATAAAGAGGCTGAATTTGGAATCCTCAAGTTGCAACAATCAAAGATGCAATCTTGCGTCTCCATGTTATGTTGTAATTAAGCCATATTCAGGTGGGTTGGAGATTGCAATAAGTAATTGCATTACAGAGGAAAATTTTCAACTTTCAGGAGTGATGAGGGTTTTGCTTGAACACAGCATTCAAATTGAAAGTTGTGCGTCCACTAAAGTAAATGATCAAAGGATGTTGCACACCGTTCAGACAAAGGTTGTTGCTTGTTTGGAGGTTTTGGATCTTTTTATTATTATTATTATTTTTTTTATTTTAGAGGGTTGATTTTATCTTATATTGATTGTTTTTGTTTTTCAGGTTGATGATTCAAGCAAGATTGATCTGCATGAACTGGAACAAAAACTATATGAAGTTTGCAATTCTGATTGATTTGGTGATTAATCCTCTCTTTCTCTTATCATTTAAATTTAGTGTTGTTTGAATGAAGGAGGTTTTGTGAAGTGTTATAACCTATGATTCTAAGCAAATTTGTGCCTTTTCACTCCTTACTGGCAATGGTGCGAGGTCTTTAATCTTGAGAAGATTTGATTTGGGAATTATCAAAAAGGTGTTAGGTTTATCTCTTGAAGGGGCTAAGAATACATCATATAAAAGTTGTATACAAGAAAAAGTTCTCCTAAAGCAAAATGAAAATATTTGATAACTATTGAGTTTCGGACTTTGAAAATTAAGCTTATAAACCTTATTTGTTGATTTCTTTGTTTTGTTATTTGGTTTTTAGCCTAGAGTTTCCAAAATCTAAGCCAAAATTTTGAAAATTAAGAGAATAATCATTTTTGAAAACTTGCTTTTGTGTTTTTGAAAGTTGGATATAAATTTAAATTTGTTCTCAAGAAATATGTAAATATTTTAAAGAAATGGTTTTTCAACTAAAGCATTAATAATAAGACCTTTCTAAGCACTTGTTAAAAAGAAAAGAACACAAGGTCATTTGAGACTAAATTAAGAAATTATAAAATGGGAAACTAACGCCACAATTGATAGATAGAAAATCTCTTTAAGAATGTTCTGATCTTCTCTTAGAATATTGTGGGTGCATGACCAAAGACTGAAAACTCAATAGCTATGGATGTGACATACAACATATATTCAACATATTTATACATGTTTCTTTTTTATTCTAATCATTTTAAGTTACTAAAATTTCAAGCTTCAGACATCTCTTTCAGTTGCTGTATTTAGATTGTTGATGGCTACATATACATTGTCTGTTTTGTGTAGCCAGATTAAGTTTGTACTTGTCTGAATTATGACTTGTGGACAATAGTTTAGATTTCTTCATTGTAAGAACACTTTAATTATTCTTAGCTGTTTTTTATGTTCTTTTGACTTTCCCAGATTCCTCTAAAAAGCTTCATGTATGAACATGAATAATAAAGTATAGAGGCTTTAATGACGAACAAGCATATTAGGAGAAGCATAAAGAAGCAAAATGGGACATAACTAAAGCTAAGGCTTTTTATTATCATATATGGATTAGAGCATTCTTATGACTTGATTTTGGTGCTACGACAAGTGAGAGTACCAAGATTTGAATCTCCAACTTAATAGGTAATAGTATATGTCAATTACTATTAGGCTATATACTTTAGTTTGATTTTTTGTGCTATATTAGTTTGAATATAATTTTGTACAATTTTATTAGTCTTTAAAGCTTAATGGGATCTGAAATAGGGTAATTGTGTTAAATGAAAAAACTACTGAAAATATTTTCAAATATTAAAAAAAAAAAAAAAAAAAACAAGAAACAAAAAAACTTTTTCAAGCAGATGGATAATAATAGAATATTATTAACGATAGATAGTGATAGATGTCTATCGTTGCCTATCACTAATAGACATCTATCACGGTCTATCTATAGTGTCTATCACTGATAAACACACTAATAGACTATTTTTTGCCATTTTGCTATATTTGTAAATAAGTTAACTCATTTTACTATATAATGAAAATAGCCATTTGAAATACCTCTAAATTTTTTGGTCGGTGCGATAATGTTTTAAACATCTGAGATGTTAGATTGGTTGCAACTTTAAGGAAAAAACTACTTTATAGATAAAAGAAAAAACTTAGGTGCAGCTGGGCTACACTCATCTATGGTGCAGCCCTCTGCTGCACCCAATTAAAAACTGGCACGTGGCAGTTTACTTTTTCTAAAAAAAAATTATTAAAAAATTATTGCTTACGTGTGAGTGTAACTAAAGGATAGTATGAATGTAGATTGCTATTGCTCAGATTTTAATTTAACTTTGTGGAGGTAGCCATTAATTTTTCATTTATTTAAAACTTAAACATATGAGAGTTCTAAAGCTAATCATCTAAAATATTGTGTATTTTGGATGTGGTAGATGAGAATGATTAGTATTTTTGGTAAGTTGCTTTTCTTGTTCTTTTAAGATAATACATATGTAACCATTAGTAAGTACAGAAAGAACTCACTGATTGCAGAGACATAGAGACAAGTATCAACTACCATATATACTCTAATTTGATTATAAGATCAAATCTGATTCTACAAACTAGAAGATCTCAACTAGGACCCAAAGAGTTGGTGGGCTTCATTACATATTATCTGGGATTACATTCAAAGTATCTATATATATAAGATACAATATTCAAAAGCAAAACAAAAAGAAATGAGAACCAGCCATGCAAATCTTTGGTGGGCATTGAAACTAGCTACTTTATTACAAGAACTTGGGAGTTTACTTTCCCTAATTGGATGATCTTTAATTTCATGATCACATCATTTGAACAAAAGGGTGTCTCCATATATATTATTATTCCATTGCACTGATCATATATACTTTTGTTGTGATAAAAATTTGCTCTTCCATATCCTTATTGTCCTTTTCTAAAGTCCTTTAGACATTCTTATCAGGTATATTCTAGACTACATAGATCTCTTTCCTTTTTTTACAATTTCCGAATATCGTAATCTTTTTTTTCCTTTATATGATATTCAACATTTTGTTAACATCAACAATCATATAAATTTACTTATTTTTATTTATTTTAAATAAACACTTAAATTTCTATCCAATTCTCCAAAAGTTAAAATAATTTATGGTGTTAAAATGTTTCAATTTAGTTGAAATATCCAGATGCACTTAATCATTGCGTATCGCGTATCTTGTTATCATTTTTTTTAAAATTATTATTTCTTAAATTTTCAAAAATTAACTTGTTTTTATTAAAACATATATAGAAAATAAATAATGAAACTATGGTATATAAGTTTAATATTTCTTTAAAAAAAAACAAAATAAAACAAAATAGTTATTAAATAGAGTTTAGATTACTCTGGCATGCACATCATTATTCTTATACTACCCACTAACTTTTATAAATAAGAAATACTCAATAAAGTAGACATATTATACAAATTCGAAAGTTTTAACTCAAAAGTTTCACGTAAGCCAGTGATTTTTTCATATGGTAATTAATTTGCAAGTCCTTTTAAAAAAAATGTTCATACCTTTAATTTATTTACTTGCCAGTTTTTTCTAGTGAAAAATTCACTTCTAACCTAAAAGGTATAATTACGGACACGCTTTCGACATGGAGAAAAATGGCAGCTATAGTGAAATTTTCAAACTTAAATTTCCGTTTATTTCCTATTTTAATTTTATCCTTTTAATAAATTCACGTATTTTAGTATATCAGTTAACTACTATCCCACATTCAAAGTATATCAATTGTGTATTTTTTTCATTGATTTGTATACCTTTTTTATTTTGTGTTTGTACCAATATGAGTTATTACTCACTTTAATTTTTGTATTTGCTACATTTTTTTGTCCCTTTTGTAGATTTTTATTTTTAAATGATGTTGTTTCTTTCATTTTTAAGTACCATGTACAATACGCCGGAGACATTCAATCTAAAGCTAACTAACACTCAGTTTAGTATACTCACTTTGACAATTTGGTGTATTTGGAATAAACTAGAGACAAAAGTGTTTTTTTTAAAGTACATTTTATGTTTTTTTTAAACACTAAATAACTAGTCATTTTCAACTGTATATCAATAATATATCAAGTGTATCAAGTATCTATCAATAGTGTATTAAGTTTGTATCAACAATGTATAAAGTGTATCGGGCATATATTAGTAGTGTATTAAGTGTATATCAATAGTGTATCAAATGTATATCAAGAGTATCAACTATGCTAGGCATATTAGGTGTACCATGTGGGTTGAGCTTGTTTTATTTGCTATTTTTACAAAAGTAATAAGTTTGGGCTATGGCCTAATTTTTTAAATTTATTTTGCCAAATCTACAATAAGCCCTTAATTTTATATTGTAATTGATTTGCTAGTGTTAATATTGTATAATAAATATATATATTAAACAATTAATAATTATTAGAAAAACTAACTTGTATGCCAATTTTTTGTCCTCCTCAAAAAGTTATGGTTTGTATACACTAATTTATTCGCCCTAATATTTCTAGTTTTTTTTTCTTTTATAAAAAAAAAGAAAAAAAAAAAAAAAAAGAGATTCATCCTAGTTCGACGTAGTAAGGGATCAAACTAGTGCTTATATATCTAAATTGATGATGTGAGCATTTTTAATATCACTCCCAAAAGACCCAATGAAATAATATTTATAATTATTGATCTCTACATCTATTACTATTAAAGCGTAGTACTAGCAGTAGGACCGGGATCGATCTGCAGGAAAGCACAAAAATTAGTTTCTTAAAGTTAATTCTTTAGCTAAAGCAATAAAATGGGAGATTTTGTGTGGTTTGAGATTTGAATATGCATGAAGATAAAGTGCAAGAAAAGTAAAGGATAGATGTGCAATCAAACGAAACATTCTAGCTTAAAGGAACGAAACTCACCCAATGTAATTTTGATCATCAAATTATCAAAGCATGGTTTTAACTTGTTACTTATGCCTAGCCCAATTGATTAGAAAGACTAACTAGTGGTCCAAAGTATTAAATTAGCCAATTTGATTAGATGAAAAGCATCCTAATCAATTTAACTAATAACATTACCTTGTAGGGATTATGCTAGGATAAATTTGCAATTGGAAAAGCCTAATTAGAAACTTAATTCAGTTTCCCCTAGGTAGATAGAACAATGCTCTTCGTTGTCGACCACAAATCACAAGCCTATCTAACCTTTTGCTTCTTAGAGATTAACCTATAATTACATGCCACAAATTATATGTTAATCTAAAGTGTTGAATAGTACAATCAAACATTAGTTGTTAATCAATAACAAGAAAATGTCATTCATAATAAATAAATTAAGAGTAAAACCCATAGACAAGAAATCTAAAAATACAATGGGTTTCTCCAGAATCCTCTACACTAGAAGACTATAAATCTTATCTTCCCATAGTGGTGGAAAAGATAGTACTCAGCATCGTTTTTGCTTGATTACAGGAATAAGATAAAAGAAAACCTAAAAGCTAATGCTATAGATGGATAGAGGGTGGAGAAAAGAAGAAAACAAGTGGTCATTTGCCCAAAATGGTCACCCGAATCAAAAGATATGACTTAATTACCGAAGTGCAGTTTTTGTATTAGCGCAAAGCGCTGCGACACTGTCAAAATCGGCTGCATGCTGTTTTTAGAATTCCAAATTGGTCCATTTTAGCTCTGTTTTATTTCTAACACTTAGTTTTACCTTTTAGGAGCTTGATACCTACAAAATAATATTTTTAACATATTAAATAGTACAACGATTCCGAATTAAGTTGAGGAAGATATCACATTTCAGATGCTATCAATTGACATGATGATATAATGCGGTCACTTTGATATTTTAATATTTACCATTTTAAAAATTTCTTAGTTCAATACTTGTCTAAAATGTCAAACACTCAAATCTCTACCTCAAATGGTGATTTGAAAAAATAAGTTTATTTTATTATCCATTAACAACAAAAGTACTTGAGATCAGTCAATTAAAGTTGAATGGTGAAATTTTTAATTTTAAGATCGATTGATAAGATAAAATTGATGTATGTGAGAAATATAAAATTGAGAAGTTTAATTTAGCCAAAAAAAATATATATATATATATATATTGGCAAAAATAAAGGCTCCTTGCATATAGAGCAAAATGGGACTAAAATGTATAAAAATAACAAAACAAAACTTAAAACTAATTGCAAATATAGCAAAATTTACCTTCATCCTATATAAAATGTCTAAAAAGCTCATTAAAGGCACAAAAATACTGAGGCATGAAATTCTTGGTTTTCGAAGTGTATTAGTGATAGACTTCACTGCTATCTATGAGAAAAGTCTATCATTGATAGACTCTTCTTTGCAAATATAACAAAATTTGCCTTTTAACCTTTTAGTCTATAGAAAATGTCCAAAAAATCCATTAAATACATGAAATTTCCAATTTTTAAAGTCTATCATTGATAGACTTCTATAAGTGATAAAAGTATCATTGATACCACACTCTCATTGATAGGTCTCTATAACCAATATTTTTTGTATAAATAATACAATTTTATCAAGGGAATATAGTAGCATTATCAATGATAGCACACTAATAGCACAAAAAATGTATTATCTTTTTCTGCTTAGTTCGAGATTGTTCTTGTATTTTACGTGTTTATTTGATTGTTTTGTAGGTTTCGAGCACCCAATGGGTAGAATGGGGCATTGGTGATGAAATTGAGCTAAAATGGACCAAAATGGAGCTTAATTGCATCAACCTGGAAAGAGAAGGCCAAAATGATGAAATTGCTTGTGCAGGCACAGTGTCGTGGCGATGTTTCCCAAGAGGACATAGTTTCTACAAAACACACAGTGCCACGTCACCCCGATTGTATATAAATAGGGAATGTTGAATTTCAGGTTAGGGATTTGGCGGCTATTCCGGTTCCGGTCAATTTTGCAGTAGTTTTCTCATCTCTCCCTCTGTTTTTTATCCTTTGATGTACCAAGACCCTTCCCATTGATCGGAATGTAGATAATGAGCTAAGGTATCTTTATCTAGCTTGAGTTTTAGGAATTTTCTTCTATTTTGATACACTTATGAGTTTTTTAATCGAAATTATTATGTTTATTGGATTCAATTCTGTACTTTTTAGATTATAATCATACAATTGGACATTTGTGGATTTTATGATTGAAGCTTCTGATTGATATTTGATAAGTGACATAAATCTTGTGTCAATCACTAAGAAGTGATAGGTTAGGTTAGCTTGCGAATCAAACGCAATAAGTATTGTTCTAATCGGCCTAGGATTGAATAAAAAAAAAAAAAAAAAAAAAAGCTTGACCTTTCTAGTTGAATATATTCCACCTAATTTTTTTAATAGAACTTAATGCAAAAGAAGAACGTAAATTTGCATACCTTTCATCAATACAATTTGTACTAATTAGTTGTTTAGGACAATTTAATTGGCCTTTCCAATTAAATTGATTAGGAGAAAGCAAACACTAAATTCGGTAATGAGAATTTGATGATTAAGCATATTGAATAAAGAAAATGTTGTAACAACTCAAGCTAGGTATTTTTCTCATTGTAATCACAACTTTTCTCTTTATTTTATACTATTTATTTTCTTGCAACAAACCACAAAACTCCCTCTCCATCCTAAACTGTTAACATCTTGACTAAGAAACTCTAGTGCTTCATCTGTTCGACTCGGTCTTACCACTACTACGGTAATGGTAAGTATGGTTAATTATTTGGCACGGAAAAGGATGACGTATTCCGTTTGCCACACGCTATCACTGATAAGTCGTTATCATCGATATTTTTTTATCACGAAAATGATTCTATTACAGTAATATATTATAACAGTTTATTAGTGATAACACACTGTTATTAATATACCTCTATCACTGATATATCTGTATCATTGGTATATCAATAATAGCACACTATAAGTGATAGAATTTTATAATTGATAAATTTCTATTAGTGGTAGAAGCATATCATTGAAAACTTATTAGCACGATTCACTATTTTTTTAAAACTTTCTATAAATGATACAAATTAATCATTGATGGTTCTATATCACTAATAGAAGTCTATCGAAGATTGAAATATATTGTTCAAAACCTCTATTGGAGAATAAATGATAGTCTTTTTTCACCGATAAACTTTTATGGGAGATAGGAGTATATCCTTGAAAACATATTAACATGATTCAAGATTTATTTTTTAGTTTCAATAATTGATAGAAAGTGGTCATTAATGGTTCTATCAGTGATAGACTTTTACAATATATAAACTTTTATCAATGCATGATAGAAGCATATCATCGAAAACCATATTAGCATGATTCACAATTTTTGTTTAGCTTCTATCGCGCTGATAGAAGTTCATCACTAATTTTTCAATCATTGATAGAAGTCTATTAACGATGGAACTATCAGTGATAAACTTTGATCATTTAGATTTTGTTATTGGTGATAGAAGTATATCATTAATAGACTTTCATCGCTGATAGACTCATATTAGTGATATACTACAATAGTCTATTGCCAATGATAGATTTGAAGTGCGTTGATATTATTTTCATGAAAAGTAAGTAAATATATAGTTTCTTTGATATCTTTTTGGTATTGATGATTAGAGTCTATAAGTGATAGATTTCTATATCATTGATAGACTTGAAGAATGTTGAATTTATTTACATGAAAAGTAAGTAAAGGTATAGTTTCTTCGTTGTTGATTAGAGTCTATTAGTGATAGGTTTCTATCACGTTAATAGACATGAAATTTGTTGAATTTATTTTCATGAAAAGTAACTAAATGTATAGTTTCATTGTTGTTTCTCTTGTGTTTGTTGATTAAAGTCTATTAATGATAGTTTGTTGATTAAAGGTATAGTTGCATTTTTTTTTTAGAGTCTATCGCTGATGAGTTTCTATCATTAATAGACTTGAAGAATAATGTTGATTTATTCTCATGAAACGTAAGTAAAGGTATAGTTTCATTGTTGTCGTTTATTATTATTATTATTATTTTTTTTTTTTTTTTGTTGATTGGAGTCTATCAATGATAGGTTTCTATCACTGGTAAACATGAAGTGTGTTGATTCTATTTTCATGAAAAGTATGTAAAGGTATAATTTCATTGATTTTTTTTTTATATATTGTTGATTGGAGTCTACCTATGATAGTTGCTCTCGCTGACAGAAGTGTATCATTGATAAACTTCTTTTATAGATAGATTTCAATAAAAACCACAAGAAAATCACAACTCCCCAAATGAACAGATATTACTGTCATGGAAGTCTTTAAAGTATGAAGTCTATTAGTAATAAACTTTTATTATTGATAGCTTATAATATCACTAATAGACTAAGTCATAGTCTATCGGTGATAGGCTTCTATCATTAATAGACTACTTCAATCAATGATAGAAGTCTATTACTTAGACTTATATCAACAAATGTAGAATAATTTACTAGTAAATACTTAATATCAAACTAAAAGGCTAAAATTTATACAATCTATTAGTAGCTATTAATGATAAACTTCATTTATTATGACACAATAATATAAATCTATTGGTGATAGCCACTGATATACTAAAGAACTATTTAAATGTGCAAATATGAATTTGACAATTCTAACAAAAATCGATAACATTAGTGATATTAGTGATATAACTTAGGTAGATATTAGTGATATCTGTGATATCATTGATAGCCTCAAGTATCAAAATATTAGTGATCTAAGTGATATACCTTAGGTAGACATCAATGGTATGACTTAGGTAGATATTAGTGATATTCGTGCATTGGCAATATCAATTATCAATGATAATGATAACAGTGTTATATCTTAGGTAAATGTTAGTGATATTTGTATATTAGTGATATCTGCGTACATGTGATATTAATTATTAATGATATCAGTGATAAAACTTAGGTAGCTATCGGTGATATTCATGTATCAATGACATTAAACTAATTTTTCTCAAATTAAAAGTTATCACTAACCGAAACTATTAGTGATAGCAGCTGATAGTAGCTATCAATAGCTATCAATGGCTATCATTGATAGCTGCTAACAGTGATAATGTTCAATTTGAGAAAATAAGGAAGAAGAAGCGAGCAAAAATAGTGGCTGCACATGGGTTTTTTGGTCTTTTACCATATTTGAGCCTGTTTTTGTGCTACATATGCAATTATTGTATCATTGTGCTATATATGCTATCATTTTGGGCTTGATTACCATTTATGCAACCAACCCAAAATTTTAACTAATTTTAAAAACATTCAAAATCAATGCTTTGATCGTTTGACTCAAAAGCTTAAGTTGCAACTACACTTAGTGGCTCGATGAGATAATTCAAAAAGCTGAAAATCAGTCAATTAAATTCCAACTTAGAAATTCAGTAAACTATGGGGAAATTGAGATTTCTCTTTAGTTACATCTCTAATTTGTCTCCACCTTCAGCATATCAGTACCTTCTATATTCACAAAATATTGGACTTAGTTCTCTTAAAGTCCAACTCAAAATTGATTGCATTTATTATTATTTCTGTTAAGTTTATTGCATATCCTAATTGTAAAGTCAGTGGTCTGCATGTAGTTCAAATGGCAAAAACTCTAGCATGATTATTTTATGGATTAATTTACTGAAATTTGTATTTTTGTCCCCCACATACTAAATTTGATAGGGTAATTTGGGCCAACTCTAAATTTGGAAGTAATTTTGTAAAATGATGCAAAAATTTTCTCCCCTGGCTTTATAGAAAACAACATACCGTTCTTACTCATCTATATATACATATACTAAAAGGAATTCTAGCTTATCTTTGTACCAACATAAGATCATGTTTTCATCTCTCAACCGTCATTATTTCACCTAGACATCAGAAAATGACAACATATGCATGCACTATATTTAGTAAACATAATCGCCAATCCGAGATCAAACACTGAGATTCAAATAAAAAATTCAACTTTTTGATCTTGTATCTAAATGTTTGTTCAATTTTTTGGATCTTTTTGGTGAAATCTTGTCCAAGATGAACATCGAGATTCTACATAATTCTCCAAATATCATGTAATCTTTTCAAATCTTACATCTTTTCAAATTTTCTCCAAACCCAAAAAAAAATTGATAATTTGAATGTACATGAAAAAAAATGGTTAAATTTTTATTCGAATCTCGAGATAATCTTGGTCAGAAAGGATAAAAAAAAACTATTTCAATGAAATCTTTAATAAGGTATTGGTTATTATGAATGATGAAAACTTTTTCAGGTTACTTTTTTACAATTTCTCAACTTACAAACATATGCATTTCGTAGTAATTTTAGATCTATTAATTAAACCTAAAGTATGGATCAAACATTCAAAGCAAAGAGGCATATTTTTGAAATTATACGAAGATGTTTATAGAATATGATGTCCAAAGGTTCCCCCATCATGATCCTTATTTGTGAAGAATAATAGAGAAAATAAAAATTAGGGGAGCATATATATCCATATAGATATGTGAATCAAAGTAGCCAATCTGGGATTAAGTCATTATTCCCTGCTTCTATCATGGCCCTGCCCTCTTCTTCTTCTTCTTGGGGATCAAAGTACCTGTGTGTTTTAATTTTCATTAACATGCACAGACCAAACCCAAGACAATCATTTTGGCTAGGCTACCTAATAACCATATTAACAGCTTAATTAAAACTTCTCAAATTATAAAGAATCATATACATATATCTTTAATATTTGTTCGTAAGTAAAGAGTACCTCGTGGTGTTCATGTTTGGGTCAGCTCCCACAACTTCGTAATTCATTGGATGATCTTCTTCGCCACCTTCCTTTTCTTGCATACATTGTTGTTCTTCTTCCAGCTGTTGCCAAAAACTTTTGTTTGGTTATATATTGTTCAATAATTATAAACTCATGTGATACTGAATAGTGGCTGATTTTATTACAGGCAGAATATTGTGTAACTTGTCTTGAAAGATGTCAAGCATATTGTTCTGATGTTGTGCAGAATCTGTGGAAATATTTTTTCTTTATTTGTTATTGCAGTGCATCCACAGGAGCTGCTTTCCTTTTCTTGCAGAAAAGATTATTCTCAAGGTTGTGTTGTGTGGCTTTTATCTCTTTTAGGGTTAGTCTCTTTGAATAAGATTTGTGGTGTTATGTTTTTTCTTGGATTGTGCATGTTAAGGATTTTTATGTACTATTAGTGAACCTAGTTGTTGAGGGGATTGTTGATAGTCATTTAGACTAGGCTGAAATGTTTATAACTATTGTCATTCACGATAAGTGAAAAAGAGTGTATTACACACCTAGAAAAAGCTTAAGTTCTTTTGTATTGAAGGGATCTCATACTTAGCTTGAGAGAAACTATTTCATAAAGGTGAGAAAAGCTCATGTTTAAGGGGAGCATAAGTACGTTTTGTTTGAGAGTCATGCAAAGCTTAGAAAAAGCATTTTTGTGGACGTGAAGAAATCTCAAACACTTAGGGGAGTCTAAGTTGAAACTAATTAAAGAGGTTGAGTTGTAGATAAGTCACTATAGAGGGAGTCTAACAGATGAAGTACTAAATTGTAATTGTCCTCAGAGTAGGTGTTATTGTACCAAATTAGATTACCAACTTCTATGTCTCTATCTCTATGCTTATTGTTTGTTATTAAGTTTGTCTAATTTGTCATCATGCTTGGCTTATGTATTATCTATTTTAGATTCATTTTAAAATTTCATCATGCCCTAACTTCAAGTTTAATTTCAATGATTTTGTTTAGTTTCAATAACTATGTAGGGTGTATGAGAGTCTTCATCGAAAGAAAAAAACCTTGAGTTGCGTTCTACTAAAGTTGAACAAATTAGATTGCATTTATCCTACTACGTAGTTTATGAAATTAGAAGGGTTCAAGCTAATTAGTCCTTGAGTTTTATCTTTTCTTAGATTATTTATATTTCAAGCTCAATCTCTATCTAATTTTTATGTCCCTTACTAACATTTTTCTTTATCGAATAAGTAACAAGTCACTCACTCTAGACATCTTTATCTCTCTAATACCTACCCTATATGCATTTCCTTTAACGTCTTTAATAGAAAGTGTTTTTAAAAGTGCTTCTAGCTTATAAGCATGCTTTCTAGAAACATGTGAGGGCTACCAAGCAAGGAGCCCTTATTTAAAGCGCACTGAGAGCGTGCTTCAATCCAACTTTGTACAATTTAATAGCATGACAAACTTAATCTTTTTTTTAAGGTAAATTTGAATTTTATTTGTATTAAAAAACTTTCAATTTTTTTCCACTAGATCCATAATTAAAATAAAATTAAGAGTTCGAAAGCTAAATTAATAATTTTTAAAAAGTTTACTAAAATAGATACAGAATTTAAAGTTTAAAAACCAACTATGTAATTTAACAATTTTTACTATAGAATTACTATTAAATGTTAAATATCCATTACCTTAAATCTTTTTAAATTTAAGTGGTGATTTAACATAGTATTATAGCATTAGATTATGTGTTTCTATAGAGATTTCCACATTTAGAGAGAACTTTCTACTAAATTTCCAAGTACACAAATGAAAGGATCAATATTAAGAGTGAGCAAATACTCTTCTTTTTACTAGACATAAATAAAATAAAATAAAAATTAATAATATTTTTTTAAAAGAGTAAACTATCATGTGACAGTTTTTAATTGGGTTCATTAGAGGGCTGCATCATATACGGGTGACAGAAAAAATTTTTCCTTAAAATTATATATATTAATATAATCAAATTTACACTAACAACTCATTAATTTTTAAAAAAATATATTTTTCAAACAACTCAATAATTTAGGCTTTTTGTGTTGTTCAGTAGTCTCTTCCAACTTAATTACCAATCTCCTTATCATTGATTTCCTTTATCCATCATCTTGTCCATCTTTCCAAATAAACGAATAGTGTGGGTTTGGAATAATACTTTACAAAAATGGTTTTGAAACTAAATCAATTTTTCGATTAAAAAGAAATATCCTAGAAAGAAATTCAATAGTTTAATATAGCCGTAAAATAAGATGATCAGGGTGTTAAAAATATGTCTAGTAATAGAAATGTTGGATTGCACCTAATGACTCATTTCATATCTCTATAAAAAAAAAAAAAGAAAGAAAGGAATTAAATAGTTTAAAATGTGCAACTTGCTTAGTTAGTATAATTTTTTTGAATAATAAATTTAGATGATTTATTGAGAAAAAAGTCTGGATGAGTTAAAAGCAACTTAAAAAGATTAGCTTAATTTAAGATTTCTTTTTGAAAGGAGGCTTGAAAGGTAGATGAAAGATTCGCATTGAAAATGTTTTAGAAAATGCTTAAACTAAAAGGTATGATATTAAGTTTAAAATGACAAAAAGTAAGTTGAAGATAAATTTCTATATCTTAAAAAGAAAAAAAAAATTATAATTAAAACTTAAGCATGTATATCGATGGACGAGGATAAAAAGGAACCTTTGACTTGAGCTGAGTATTTTGATCTCCAAGGTCCTGCTCCTGTATGTCTCAAAAAGAAAAAAAAAATCCTTATTCTTAAATTTCATTTCAATTGGATCGCACCATACTATTATCTTATCAATTCATAAATTTATCCAAACATTACATTATTTTCTTTTGATTTCATCTCTTTCTGCATGATTATGAATTTGATTTTTTTCTTCAAATTAAACATATAATATTGTAGAATATTCTATAGTAATGTTAGGTTTAACACTGTAATACAATAATACAAAGTACAATTATTAAACTCCAGTCAACGCAAAACAATTTAGATGATTAAGTGTTTGAATAATAAACAATTATTCTATAGTAATGCTACGTAACAAGGGAATTCCCAACATTATATTGAATTTCTAATAATATATGTCCACTAGTTCATATTAAAATCAAGGGTTCACTTCCCAGTTCAAGCTGCTGTGTCGGTGTGAAGGTTTTATTGCGCCATTTTTCCATAATGAATGTAGCAATGATAATTTTCTTGTAAGATAAATACTAATTATGTGTCTATTTTGATAATATTTGTTATTGTTATTATTATTCTTTTAAAAAAATATTAGCATTTGGTAAATCATATGTATTTCTTGTTGACAATCTTGTTTCCTTTTGTTAAGAAACTTCCGTAATTATATCGAAAACACCAAAAGTCTAGTTTCTTGTATTTCTAACTTTTTCTTTCAACATAAGTAAAAACAAATTTTCTTTTTTACTTTATAAAGTGCATTACAATATAAAAAATAATAATAATAAATGCAACATATTAATTTTAACTATTTTATTTTTAAAACAAATTATCATGTAAAACATTTTTATTTTGAATTTTGAAAGAAAAAAAAAGAAAGAAATATATATATATATATATATATATATAAAATAAGATATAGAAAAAATATTATAAATAGAAAAAATATCAAACTATTTACAAATATAATAAAATTTTACTTTTTATATGTGATAGATATGTATCTATGTCTATTTGATAAAGTAATAAATATTTATTTGGGTCTATCGCAGTCTATCAAAATATATAAAAAGTAGAATTTTGCTACATATATACATTTTTTAACATAATACTAAAGGTAGAGGGATCAGGGAGTGCACCAGAACATCTTAACTAGGTTGACACCTTCTTAGTACTCTCATCACACCCCGACATACAAGTTGTATTGATCATCAAAAGAATGTACAATTACAAAGGGAGCTAAAAGGCAGCTCAAAAGATGAAGTAATACAACAACAGATTGGCTATAGAAATGCCTTCAAGTTTAGAGAAATATTAGAAACGCTATAATTACGAAAGAGAGAAGATTTGGAACGCCAAAGAGCAATCAAATTTAAGATCTCCTCCCAAAGATAGGCTACGGATTTATTAGCATCTTTGAAAATGCGGCTGTTAAACTCCAGCCATATGCACCATAAAACGACCCCTAATAAATTGCTCCAAAAGATGTTCTTTGGAATCTCATTTGTGGTGAAAAATTTTGCTTTACTTGTAATTATTTTCAACTAGTTTTTTTATTTTAAAAATATTCCTAAGAAATAATTATCATATATAATTTTATTTTTCTTTCAAAAAAAATTAAAATTGAGAATATTATAAACGTGCCTAAAAATGTACACATTATGTCTCTATGTTAATGTGTATAATAACCGTTGATATCATATTTTGTACGTAAATGGTTTTTCTTACCATTTGGCGTAAGTCTGCTAATTTTTGAAGCATTATCTCAGCCTGCCATTAACAACAAACACAGTAATGTCTTATCATTAACATCCATCTCAATTGATATGTATACACATTATATAAGTTTTCGTCTCTAAACTTTTAAGTCTGTCTATTTGGTGGTGTCAAACTCATTTGAATTTTTCTTTTTTTAAGGACAAAGATAGACACAATCAAAGTTCATGAAATTTTATCATTATTATTGTTTTTTTTTTTTTTGAAAAAATTAGAGATTCCATTAAACACATAATCTTAAATACTTAATGATCAAATTTATATATAATTGAACTCATTCAATAATGGGTACTACGAATGAGTTAACTTAGTTGAGAAATTCACTTTCTATGATATCCTTCTGTAAAAAAAAAACTCATCCATACTCGAGTCTGTTTGATTCTATGACGGGTTACTATCACAACCATTTAATATCTTAATATACAATATCTAATCAACTTTATGTCATCTAGGTGGCGACGATTTATGTAATATTAACAAGTCATAGAAACTGAACAGTCTGGGGTCATGATGAGGGTGCTAAGGGATAATTCAACCTAATTAAAATGTTCCAGTGGACACCCTGAACCTTTTCTCCTTTAGTATTTTATTCAAAAAAAGTGTAATGTTAAAGTACAATGACAACTTGAATATAGTGCGGTACAACCGCAGAAAATCTAAATCATCTCGTACTCTTTGGGAAGATATTACAATTGCCGCTACCAATTGGTGCTCTAAATCAAGCGTTTTTTATAACTATGATATTTCATCTACTGCGCCTAATTGATTGATGCAAGTTTTTGGTTCTGGGCATGATGAGGATGATAGGGCTGTTTTAACCTAGTTGATAGATATTTTAGTGCATCTACTGATCTTCGTTGCCTCGTGTATTATTAAAAAAGTATATATTGCACCTAATTGGAGAGCTTTTCTGACTAGCTTCAGCAAAGAAAATTAGATCGTCGGAAGTGAGAGATCGGATTTCGATCCCGGGGGAGCTGATTGAGATTGAGAATCCGTTTCCCTTTGGACGGATCCAGTTCCCGTTCGGGAGCCAAAGCTTGACTAATAAGGACTACCCGCCTGAGTCGGCAAAAATCCTGGAATCTCCGTTTCAGTTCCGTAAAGGGGTCTTGATCTTTTCTCTGTTTGTACTGTTAAACACTTGGTTCTTTATTAATAAATCTACTTTTGGACATGAGGGGTGGCGAGGGTACTCAGACTGTGTCTAACATAGTTGACCTCTTATCCTCTTCTCCCTTCTGTTTCTTGCTTAAAAAAATAAATAATGACAAATCATACGAACGTTTATTGTGTCTATATCCTTTCGCCCCTACATTCAGTCCCATGTTGGAGTACTCTATCCAATAATGTTTGCAAACATGTCTTGGAAGATAAACAACGGGAGCAAGTTTCTTCTTGGAGAGGATCATGGACTGACAAAAGCCCTTTGTTTGATAGTATTCCAAGGCTTTTTGCATTGTAAAAAATTTGGAATGGATCCATTAAGGAAGCATGGAATAATGAAACTATGGATTGGTCAACCTAGAAGGCCTCTTCGGAATAGAGAGATTGTGCAGTGGAATAGTGTCAAAGGCTATCTTAATGCTCCACAAGATGACGAAGGTATAGACAGACCCATCTGGAAACTTGATACTAGTGGAACTTTCAAAATTTCGTCGATCAAAGAAGCTGAGTACACACAGTCAATCAGAGACACCCCCTCTCTTGAACCAAACGTTTACAAGAATCTATGGAAGTCCAACATCCCCAAAAAATGTAAATTTTTTTTTCTCTACACTCTCTCACCAAAGCATTAATACTATGGAGCTGCTGCAAAAAAAAGCTCCCTAATCTTTAGCTTAATCTCAATCGGTGCTCATTATGGAAGAATCATGGTGATAATATGAAAATATGAAGCACCTTTTTATCCCTGTAGAGAGTCACTACAAATTTATGGCCTTGGTGGCTAATCATTTGGGATGGCACAACAGAAATAACTCCATAAAAGATCTTTGTAAAGACCTATGTATGATCAAGTTAACTTCCAGAAAAAGGGTCATCGTCTTCAACTCGGTGGCTCTATGGAATGAGAGAAACAACCGTACTTTTAAAGATGTCAACAGAAGCACTACTAATCTTTGGGGAGATGTATGTGCTCTCACCGGCTGTTGGGCTCACCGAAATGGACTCTTCAAAGAATAAACTCTTCTATCATTGTCATTAATCTTAATGTATTTTGTATCATCTAATTTCTCTATTTTGTTTGAGCATATTTCTAGCCCTCTTATAAATTGTTAGATGTTATTCTCTCTTTTGGACTCATTGAAGATTATGAATAGGAGATGATGAAAGTGCTAAGAATGTGTCACAGTGCATCTATTGACCCAACTTATATCTTTTTTTAAAAAAAAATGTTTGAGACGCAGGATTTAGTAGGGATTTAACAACTTATAATCCTAAAATATTTTCTTAATACAATTAATAGTGTAAGGAGAATTGAAATTTTAGTCAATTACCACTAAACTATCTGCTCACATTTAAAATACAAATAAACTTAAAATTTTAAACCTTTTTAAAATAAAATTAACAATTCGCTATTATGAATACTTTTCAAATATTATTTCTATTCATAAGATTTGCAATTATATGTGCACAGTTTATTAGAAATCATTTGAAAATAACACGACACACACGTATTTGGAGGCAGAACTTTCAACATATGTTGATGCTTAGTTAAATCAGTATCAAAACCAAAGACATACCTTTTTGAATTTCGATTCAATTAATCTTTACACTATTGTTGACAATGAAAAGCATTTCATGTATGAAAAAAATGAGAGCATAAAATAATCACAACGTCTAAACAATTAAAGAAAATACCCTTCCATATTCTTTCGGTAACTCGTTTATTATCAAGAAATCTACAAAATTGAGTGGCAAATTCAGAAATGTGATAGATATCAAATCATTTTGGGTCGGACCAAATCTGAGTTTTTGATAAAATTAGATCCAAGAAAATATAGACGAAATATTCTAATTCGGAGAAAACACTATTCAGTAGAAGAATCATTCATTATTGTTATGAAATTTAGTGATTCCAACATAATAAAGAGAATAATTTTATATATATATATATATAAAAAAAAAAAAAAAAAAAAAAAAATTTTTAT
>QLSR01000187.1:539650-561819 GCA_031780015.1 Citrullus colocynthis
TTTTTTTTTTTTTTTTTTTTTTCTTTTCTTCTTCTTATTATTCCCTCATACAATTAACTAAACACACCAAACTAAGGTTTACTGTCACATATATTTACATGCCACACGTTTAAGCCTTACAATACCAACGACAATTTTTATGAGATTTAGATTTAATTTGGAGTTATTGTAGCTTTTAAATAAAATAACTTCTGGCAACTGTACTTCTACAAAAATTCATGTAAAATAAAGTAAATTAATGTTAAATAAATTTTAATTTTACACCAAAGTTGTAGTGTTTGGTGAGCGTTAAATTTGGTGTGGTTAACAATATGACTAAATAAACTCCTATCAAAATCTGTATAAATTTTTTTTTTTTTTTTGATAATTTATGTTTATAAATATTTGTTTAAAATGTCATATTTCATGCATGCTTTCAACTCTAATTTAATATTTTGTTTGCTTTATATCATTTCTCAGTATAAGATTATTTGTTAAATAGAGGAGAAATAAGTGCATTTTTTTAATTAAAAAAGTATGAATTACTTAATGAAAAAATCAGTGGCATGAATTCATCTAATTGAGAGGAAAATTTAGGATACAGAAATTGGTTTTTGTGAGGAAACTATTAAATATACAAATCGATCAATTTTGATTTATAAATGATAAAATTGGAAATGGAAGATTTGTTAGGAATAATTGCTATTTCTATCATAATCTATTTTTAGAAACCAGTGGGGAATGGATTTTAAAATAGTGAGAATAAACGTGTGGTATTTAAGAAAGTCCTTCTAATAAATTTATTAATAATCGATCTTATCAAACATGTAAGAAGTTAAAATTGTTAGGTAATCACTCTTTAACACTCTCAAAACCAATCCTATTCATGCCTTAACCCAAGTCATACAAATGAAACTAAAATCTTTAAAGCTTTGTGAACAAAATTGACACTAAATTTAAAATAAATCATTTGACTCAAAAACTATGAAGGTAATTTAATTTTATATAACACTTTAATACAAATGAACAAAATCAAAACTTTTGAATCTATAAAGATCAAATAGAAAGTAAGTCAGATTATACCTTTAAATTTCAAAGTAGATTTCAGCTCTTAAAATGTATTAGTTTTATTAGTTTTAGCGATAAATTTAATCTTTAAAAAAATACCATTAGAAAGTTTTATTTTAATAAAAAAATTAAGATGAAAATTGACGGGCCAACTAATTAATGTGTAAGAATTAGAAGATATCCGTAACATTATTTACAACTTGATTCATATAAATTAACAAAAAAAATAAAGGTATAAAACTTGATTATATAAATAATTTTAATAACGATGACATTGTTAAAGTGTTGATATAATATTAAATTTATTTTTACTCGTCAATATAAGATTTTTGGTCAATCAATAATTTAACATGATATCATAGTAGAAGTTCTATGATGTTGTTCTCTCTTCAATTAATATTTATTTTCACTCGTTGGATGTTTTACATATTTCAAACTCACAATTAATATAAATTTTTTGAGCTAATTGATAGATTTAATGATTCATGTTTTGAAATAAAATAAATGATTACAGCAAATTAATTCTTTTTTTTATATAGCTGTAAATAATATACCATGTATATGATTTCTGTTTTTAGACATTAGTGACATCACATAATTTTTCATCCTTTCTTTTAATGAAAAATAGATTCGTGGGAATAGTTTCAAAATTTGAAGGTAAAAATAAAGCATGGTAGATTAAAAGAAGAAAAAAAAAAAAAAGTGTCCTTTCACTGTCGTTGTTAGAAGAGAATGTGTTCCCACAAGGGTCGGACACGAAGAGCAGGTCACTTCTAGAGTCTATTCAGAGTCTTCAGAGGCTGCCACGTGGCACTCAAAGTAGGTTATTTCCGTAGCAATAGATCCTCAGCTTTTCATCTCATATCCCTTATCTTCTGGAACTCTGATTACATATGCACACACGTGTCGACTTACTATTTGCTCTTTATTTCCAATTTTAGCGTCCTTACGCTCTCCCTCCAACTTATTATTATTCTTCTTTTCTATCCTTTTATTCATTGTGGGGTCAATTTACTTCCCACGTGTCATACACTGCCATCCCCTTTCAAAAGATGCCCATCTATTCACTTCTACACAACCAATATTAGCTTGACACGGATTCCAGTTTAAAGGAGTTGGACACCATCTTTCTCTTTAATTATTCTTAATTATCCTAGCTATCACTTCGTTTTCAATTTTCATTTCACAAAATATGGGGTGGAAAAATCTATCTCCAACTTTAAAAACTCGATAATACCAATTTTATGTTAATTAAATGATAATTTATTTAAATATTTGTTTTTATTCTGCAATTAAAAATGTGCATAAAATCAAATTAAGTTGGATAGTATAATCTTTATGTGAGGTGAAACGTAATAAATTAATAGTAATTTGAAAATTAGGCACCCATTTAATGAGAAATTTTTATATACTACTGTAATATGGAAATTTCTACATACTACCTTTACTTATTGTATGTCATGTCTTTTAGCTTTTGGCAAAATAATAGAAGTGCAGTTTGTCCCACGTTAGAAAAATGGAAGAAAGTGATGCACTCCTGCTATTATAAAAGGAGTCTACCTTTAGTTTCAAGTTGTCACAATTATAAACGCTTTAAGCTTAGTGTGCTAACTCCATATAAATTCCTTTTGAATTATCTAGTTTGAGAGAGGGAAAAAGGTGTGAGTAGTCAAAAGCTTTGAGAGAGTATTGTTGTAATTCGGATCGAGAGAGAAAATTATTCTATATGATTGTAACAATTTTTCACATAATGGACTTCTTTCTGGTGGGTTGTTGGTTTTCTTCGAGTTTGTAGTTTTTTTACGTAAATTCATATGTTTCTAGTTTTATTATTTTCTTTAATTTTTTTATTATTGTTTTGCTTATTTCTGCAGTAGAAGTGGGAGGTTTTTCCCAACAAGTGGTATCAGAGCATTAGGTTCATAGTCTTTTTATTTTCTAAGGATGCTTTGTGGTTGCAGCATTGTTTGAGCTTTCACATCGAAAAGAATTCTTGAAACGAGTTGCAGTATTGTTAATAGTGTAAGTTGTTCACTAGTTATTTTTGTTAGGAAGTGAAGCAGATGTGTGTTAAGTTCTATGAGCCCAATAAAGTTTGAAGTAGAGAAATTTGATGAAATGATCAACTTTGGTTTGTGGTAAGTGCAAGCCAAGAGATGTGTTAATACAACTTGGGTTACATAAGTCCAGGTTAAGCGGTGATGGCGTTCTAATGCAATGTTGGAGTGATTCTAGCAAGGTTGGGTTCAAAGAAGAGAGTCTTCGAGCAAAAAATAAGATCTTGGGTATGCAGACAATTTAAGCACATGAAAGACAAAGCAGGTTGGTCAAAGGGCTTTGGATCGGATGCTTATGGTGTCTTTCTCGTCAAGGGAGACGTGACTTCCTGTGGAGAAGATAGAATTCATCCTCGTGGTATGTCCACTTTACCATGATAGAAGATGTGATGTTAGCGGTTCCACACGTTTGTACACGGGCATTGCCTTGGCGGTTATGCAAGGTGTGTGGTGGAAGTTATGTTGATGGCCAAAGAACTTCTAAGTGAGCCAAGTAGGTAGAAGTTGTATCATAAATATCAGCAAGGTTTATCAACATGTGATGAAAAAGGAAAATTTTGGAAGGTGGTATTCCAAGTGGTCTACTCTTTATGGTGGAGTAGGTTATAGTGCTCTGAGTTGAGAATATAATTATGATTGTTGGTGAAGACAATGGATGTTACAGATGTTGTGGATTCTTCAAATTTCTTACCAAGGTGGAATTTGTTGGATCTTGGCAAAATATTAGAAATGCAGTTTGTCACACATTGGAAAAACTTAAGAAAGTCATGGACTCCTATAAGATAAAAGGAGTCTACGCCTTTAGTTCGAAATTGTCCTAGTTAGAAACATTGTAAGGTGAGTGTACCAACTCTATTTAAATTCCTTTTGTATTCTATAGTTTGAGAATGGAAAAAAAGTGCGAGTAGTCAGAAGCTTTAAGAAAGTGCTTTTGTAATTAGGATCGAGAGAGAGAATTATTCTGTATGATTATTACAATGTTTCACATAGTGGATTTCTTTCTGATGGGCGTGATTTTTCTTTGAGTTTGGAGTTTTCTGCGTAAATTCTATTTTTAAAAAATGGTGGGACCTACTGACATCATTATTGAAGAAAGATTTATAGTGTGGACGCAGGGAGTATGGTACTATGCAAGTACTAGAATTTTCTCCACATTTGATTATGTTTCTTATTGTTTACCAATGTTATGTACTTGTATTAACATGTGGGCCCACTTCCAAATCTGGAATTAAAAAATGCAAACTAATTGATAAGTAAGAGTATGATCAATCCAAATGTATTTTAAAATTGTTGGTTTTTTTGGCTCTTAGTCTCAAATTAATTAATTTATGTTTTGATGATAATAAACATGATTTTGTTTACTAATAATTTTATTATTTTGAACAATCCATAGCGTAGAACTCGAAACAACAATTATGATGCCTCTTGAATCACCCAAATCGGAGTTTAAACGAAAAAGTTATAATGGAAATAAGGTTAATGAAAAATTATACGAGTTGCTTACGTGGTGGCCAAATCATCAAGTTGGATCATTTTGGAGTCTCACTTAGAGCTATAGAGTGAGTGACACATGGTTGAGTTTTGATTTTTGGATTGGTTTTAAAAAGAAAATGAATTTAATATTATTTTATGTTTGTGTCAAATGGTTAGTTGGTTTAAAAAGAAAAATAATTTAATTAATATTATATATGTTTGTGTCTAACGGCTAATTGTCTTTAAAATAATAATAAACAAAATACTTTTTACTTTTAATCTTTATCTTTAATTTTACTTTTTGAGTCAATCCAATGACCTAAATTAAAATATATTTTTTTACCTCACTTCTCTCTCTTTTAAAACTTCATCTTCTCTAAAAAGGTTTTCCAACTTTTATAACTTTACAATCCTCAAAAATTGGAAAAAGACAATCATTGTTGCTTTTCATCTTATTCTATAGAGATACTTTTATTATATTGTGAGGATTGAATATTTTGGGTTCAAATTTGTACATCTACTCTTTTTAAAGAGTTTTATTGTGTGATTTAAAGCTTTAAGAATATTGTAACTGTTGAATCCTAACCCGTGGAAAGGATAGAGTTTGCTCTTCAACCCAAAAAAGGAGCAAGGTAGTGGTTCAGCTCTCATCCGTGGAAAGAGTCAAATGAGATTTTTAATCAAAATCTCAAGAGGGATTTGGGATAGTGGATGTAGGTCGAGTTTGACCGAACCACTAAAAAAATCAAAGTGTCTTTTTCTCCAACTCTTTCTCAATTAATTTGCATTTAATTTTTAGTAGCATGTTATAGATTACTATTTTTCTTGGTTGAGATTGACTGAATCTTATGTTTCATATATTTTTATCAACTTTGATATTTAGCATCAATTAAGGTTTTTATTAATTTAATTAGTTTAATTTGAGCATGTTTAGGAATAAGTCTAACTAAACCTTATTCTTCCTCTCCCCTAGGGTTTCCATACCAGCCAACAAAAATCATGCTGATATTGTCACCGTTATATATACTATTACAGTTATAGCATGAGAACTATGAATTTGTTACATTGACTATTATAGTTATCATTTGACCCTAAACAGTAAGGAGGTAATAATAAGGATAACAATAAATGTGATAGACTCATAAATCTAAGTAGACGTGATAAGAAACAATCTAATTACGTTTTCAATTAAGACTCATTACCATTAATTCATTAATGGAATCTCATCTCGATTACACCAACTTTCATTACAAAATTAGTAAATGTGGCTATAATTATTTTGCCCCTTGCTTTCATTCTATACTCAATAAATTTATTAATTAAAGAGATACTAGAATCAAAGATTTTTTAAACATTCAATTACATTTTAATGGTTGAGAATCTAATAGTTTAATAATTTAATAAGCTATAAAACTTTTTTTTTTAAAGCTTAAGAAAGCTACTAAAATACAACTCTTAACATTCATTATGATTCATTTAGTGGAGAATTCGGGTGTTAGTGGTTTTTTCTTCAAACTAGTCATAGTCTAATATATTGGGCTCAATCATCACACAAATGGGTGCGTAAAAACATGATAGTGAAGCCCACTAACACGTTTATTAGGCCCATGGGATTGTTTTCAAGACCTAGGTTGAAAAGGAACAAATCAATTAAGTTTTACGAATGAAGTGGCAAATTCGTTATTCGCTATATGGTGGAATTGTATTTCACATGGGTTAGAAATGGAGAAACTCTTTAATACTGTATTATTAGCATAACATATATAGTTAGTTGACTAGATTGAATAGAAAGATGGAGAATAGTCCTATTTGAATCTTTAAGTAGATTAGTAGAACCAGTATATATATATCTTTAATCAAGAGTAGATGTTTAAGAGTGTGTTTGATAACGTTTTTTTGTTTTTTTTCTTTTTCTGTTTCTCATTTTTTAATTAACATATTTGTTTGATAACCATTTTCGTTTATTGTTTCTAAATTTTAATAAATATTTTTTAAAATTGGGTCAAATTTGAGGAATTACAAAAAGTAGTTTCTCCCGGTTTCGTTTATAATTTATATATTATTGTTTCACCAAATATATTAGTAGTACTCTTGGTTGTGTTGGGAGTGGTGTGTGCAAACATTTTTAAAAAATTGTAAATATAACAAAATCTATTGATAATAAACTCGTATTAGTGATTGTCTCTATTATTGATAGACTCCAATCACTAATACACTACGAGAGCAATATCTGCAAATTCTTTTACATTGTGCTACATGTACAAATATTTTAGACCTAATTGCTATATTTGCAATTGTCTCTTAGTCTAACTTTTAATTTTAAAGTTTACAATATTTAGATTTATAAATTATTTTAAAATTCATTAGGCACATTTCAATATTTTTTTAATTTTAAATTTCAAAATTTTCAATATGCATGTTAATGTATTATTTTAATCTTAAAATTTTGTTTTTAGTACATTTGAAACCGATTAGAATTTTACAATATATAAATTTTGTGTTCACTGAAACATTCATTTAGCTTCACCTAAAAATTTTACAACAACATTTCCTTAGAACCCAAGAACATAGATGTACAACCTATAGAGTAAATCCTATTCAAGTACGGTCATAACCACAACATTTACATAATAACATAATAATATAATTTAGTTGGAAGTGGGAAAAAAGTATAAGAGATGAGAAGTAAGAAATAGTTATCAAACAAATTTCTATTTCTATTTTTTTTTTTTCAAGAAACAAGAAACAAAATTATTTTACCAAATATATTCCTGTTTCTAATTCTTAAAAAATCAGATACAACAAATGGAAACAGAAATCTTATCAAACGGATTCTAAAGATGCAATAATAGTCCAACGAAAAGTATGCTTGACAACATGATCTGCAACCATGGTCTATCTAGGCTTGGTTTGGGTTTTTCTAAGAGCAAAGGCCTCTCATTGTCAGTTGAGAATGGACAAGCAAATCAAAATTGTTTGAGGGGAGACCGAAAGAATTGCAAACAAAAGTTTCACATTAGTTAAGAAGAAGAAGAGAGATTCACTTAATATCGAATAGAAGTAAAACGGTAAAATAGTGATTACGCCTTACAATAATGGCATAACTTCGTTCAACTTTCTGAGTTAGACATATTAAATTAAAAATATGGTAACTAGTAATTAATATGTATAACTATTTTTCTTGAATGCAACTAAAATACATGGTACATAGTTAAAATTTTAATAATTACTCACAAGTTTTGAAGCATATTTATCATTAGATAGTATATGTTTGAGGAAAGAGGAAGGTGAGTGTTATTTAAAGGGATAACAAAAAGGAAAGAAATAAATGAGAGAAGATAGAGCATTCCAATTTAGAAGAGCCAGTGAGAGTAGACTTGAGATAATTGGGGCAACCTCAATCATATAGTGCTCTCACTTTCTTCTTCTCTCCCAAATTCTTAGAATAATTAAATGGAGGAAAAAGAGGATGTCCTATGATAAACCAGAGCCTACCCATGTTTTGTCTTGTCTCTCCAAAACAACAAAACTTCTTTTCAATCTTTACAATTTTAGTGAGTCATACCCTATGTCTAATTTTTCAGTTATTTACCCCAAAAAAGAAAAATAATAATAAAATTCAAATGGGTTACTCTCTCTTCCCCACCATTAAACTTGTTCTCTTAACACTTTAATTATGCTGATATAATGTGTCCACATTTTGAGTGGAACAAGTTAATTACCCAAAAAGCCCCTCAATATCACCATACCCTTTTTCTATTTTAATTTTTTTTAAAGATTATTTATTTATTTATTTTATTTTTATTTCTTTTAAGTTCCATTGTATTTGTATAAGGAACCTGCATGAAAGTAGCATATGGGAGAGTCAACGGTTTTTTATAATTTTCTTCATTCAAATTTAGATAGTTAATTTCTTTTATTTTTCTTTTACTTTTAAGAATTTAAGCTCATAAATACTACTCGCACCTATTGATCTTTATGTATGTTGTATACATTTTAGAAGCAACTTGTTTGTTAGGAGATAAGGCGGCAGTTGAAAGAGCCGCTCGAAAGCCCCTTGTTTTTTAGTAAGTATTTTTATAAAACTCATAAAAGAAAGAAGGCCGGCCGTTATGGCCAATTAAGCAAACCACGAGCAATTCGTCTACTTTGACTTACGACACCATTTTTTTCTTTCATATGAGAAAAAGGAAGGATCCGCAAAAATAATAGAGAAGAGAAGAAATAGGCTCAGCCGCACCCCATCTATCCATATGACACGTTGTGTTAAAAATCTAAACAAAATTTTATAAACTAAAACTAATAATAATAATAATAATAATAAAAAAAAAATGTTTTTAGAAACTTGTTTTATTTTTTAAATTTGACTAACAATTTGAATGTTTACATGAAATAGATGAAAATTTCATAATTAAAGAAAACAAAACCCAATTAAAAAAATAAAATAAAATAATTATCAAACACGACTTAGTTTTTCTTTTTCTCTTTTTAACATTAGAGACCATTGCTTAATTTTTCGTATTTGAAAAGGTGGGTTTTCCTCCTCTTTTAGGTAGAATGTAGGTATGTATGTTGAAAGACACAAACTTCATAAAAGCCCACGATCAAAGGGTGAACAGACACAAAAGGAGCAACATCATAGACTTAGCTGGAGAAGTTATCAACCCACCTTTTTCTACAATCTTCCAAACTGGAAGAAACAAAAGTATAAAAAAAACTAGAGAAACTCGCACCATAACGAACTACTAAATGAGCAGTTTGATTCCTTCATAATGACAAAAAGAGAAAGAGACATTTTCTAGGTGCCTCACCAACATAGATCTCGTCAACTGTATTGTTCACCTTAGTAAAGTCTAATGAGTTGTTGTTTATCAAGTCCTCCATCATCTCCTTAGCATTAGATTTGACCACAATAGAGGGTGAGAGAGGAATATCAAGAGAAATGGGATTATTGATCAGACCCTTGATAACGCTTTGGGCTTCCAACAATATCATTTTTGTTTTTGCACAATACACACCAAATTATTTAGGCATAAACCCTCATGGCTTTGTTTTTAATATCACTCAAAGGCCTCATTCCAATAGAGATAATTGTCTTTACTTATATACCCATGATCATTCCTTCCCTAACCAATGTGAGATTTTGTTCACACTCTTAATATATATATGCGCGCTTCGAGAACTTGTTTATGTTTAAAATTTTTCACTCAATACATATATATTTTAATTTTTTTTAAAAAAAAAATCATGTGAACATAAAGTGATTGTCTTCATCTAGGGAAAAAGAAGTGATAACTACACCAACCCTACAATGAAAAATTAATAAAGTTGTCAATCATATTATGGCCAACCTTCTTGGATAATTTCTTCTTTCACTAATTTTGGTTTGATCTAATTTACACTGGGTAAAGTTTTGATTAGCCCAAACTTTAAAATACATGTATTTATATTGGAAACAACCATCATCTTTAATTTTTTGTTTAGACAAATTGTGTAATTAAATAGCTTATGATGATTTTTTTAAAGAGTATTAAAGGTCAAGGGATCAAGGTGTGAGGAAGGTACCAAGAGATGTTTTTAATTAAAAAAAATGAATTAAGGTAGAGTTTAAGATTCATCAGACACAACACAAGTTTAAGTAAGTTAATTAGGGAAAAAAAATTGTGAACACAAGTATTAAATCACTATTAGATTGAAAGACTTAAATAAGTCAGAGTGAAGAATATTTCAATTCTTTTTTTCTTTTTTTGGTGATAATATATTTTCAATTATGTGTCATTGAATAACATTGCGACAAAATTTTGTATTAATACAAGTTATATAGTTGGCATTAAAAATAATTTCTCAAACCATAACTGTTTTGCTCAAACACATAGAACTGATGTACAAGTCAGGAGGGGAAAAGGGTGGTTGTCAATCATTCACTCATGGCTGTGGATTCCATATGCTCTCCACCTTTTGGTAATGAAAAAGATTAGTTTTTCAAACAAGAAAATGATAAGTTACAAGGGTTAGTGGGATTTATGGACCCATTGATTGATAATTTCTGAAGATAGAAACCTCATATATATATATATATGAGGGATCATATATATAGTCCTTAACTTTTCATTTTAGTAAAGCTTTCTAGTTTTCAGTAAAAGATATGCAAATATAAAGGTTTAGAAAAAAAAAAAAAAAGCATATACTTTTAATGATTGAGAGTTTGGGTTGGTCCTCTTTCTTGAAAAATCCAAAAACACTATCAAGTTAGGATTGTATTTGTCTCCCATTGTTGTAATATAGTCTAAAAGCTATCACTACAAACCACACCAGGCCAAACAAATATAATGGCAGTGCCAAACAAGAAACATAGCCATGGCTTCAGTGGGTAACTAAAGACAGAATGTTTTTGCCTAATTGGGACAAACAGTACTGTTTTGTAGACATACCAATCTTGTTGGGTCTGTCAATTTTCATAGGATTTCTTTTCCTTTTTTTGTTTTTTCTGTTGGCAAAATATATATATTTTTTCTGTAGCAATGAAAGCTAACTGGCCTCGCCTTTGATATGCATGATATCGTGGAAACTCGCCCGTCATATAAAACAGTTACTTTAGGAAATCGACAATCAAAGGAAACAAAAAATGTAAAAAGTAGAAAAATCAACCAGAGATCTACATGATACATTAACAGTGTGTTAGTTACGTCATGGGCACAATTTTATTATTAAAGAGAAATATCATATTATATATTAATTACGATGGCTTCAACGAGATCTCCATGTTTGGTCATTTTGAATCCCCAAATAACAAATTCAAAGAATTCTAACATTTGTATGTGTATGTCCTCTATAAAAACGGGTTTAGAATTGAGAAATGTGGGTGGATATGTGGTTACACTGACGAAACAATGTGCTTGTTCGTTTTGGGTGTGATCTTAACCATAGACATGAAACATCATAACTTAACAATGGTGAGATACGTTTGAACAAATACTCACGTTCTTTGTATCGTTACAACTATTTTGGTGGAAGTTGTTACACGACGAGTGGTATAGGTCATTTGGTTAATAAGAGTGATTTAGACCATTGGTCTCAAATGGTGGTCAGAAAAATCGGAGGGCAATCCTCCTTCACCTTCACCAGTACAGGGATTTTAGATAGTCTTCAAATAGTAAATTCATTTGGGGTCGACTTAAAACTATAATATAAACAAATATTAAACTAAATTTAAAGGTAACGAGAGTAATTGTCCTAACTACAAAGGGCAAATATCGAGAAAAATTTGAACAACCCCATTAAAGCAATTTATATTTCATGCCTACAAAATATGATGTTTTAATTTGCTTGATGAGATTGACGAACAAATTGTTGAAAGCAATATGAATATTGAAAAGGAGAAAACTAGCTAGCTAATGGAACAAACTATGATTCAAAAGCAAAAAGGCAGACATGGAAGAAGTTCCACCACTTTCAACTTTTTTTTCCCATTACGTACTATTTATGCTCAGGTTAGCCTTCAAAATCACTCAAACAGAATTAGTCACAGGAACAAAAGCTTTTATTTGGTAAGATCCCTGTTTGGGAAAATATATAGGAGAGAAAAATGATCTCATAAATTCAACTTTTATATATATATATATATATTAGAAGAAATTATTTCCTTCACATTTCAGCTGATCTATAATAACCATTTGTACTAAAGAGCACTGTAAGCCTTCACTTTCCATATTTGTCTTGGAATTGAAAAGGTAAATGAAATTCTAATTAAAGTGAATCTAACACAAAATATACATAAGTCTAATACGATGTTGTAAAAAAACAATTGATAAGTAGAAAGACTGAATAACAAATGATAAGAATAGAGAAAAATTAGAGATACAGGGATTGGTAACGTACCAATTTGCTGCAATATCTCCTACTTTGGAAGGTATTGTGCCTAGTAGAAAGAAACTTAACTGTCAAAAGATTTAAACAATTACAACGAAATATTTATCTATAACTCCCTATACAGTGACTCATGTACAGCTCACTCTTTAATTTCAACTTAGCTTTCTCCTAAGTTTGAGATCCTCCACTTCCACAAATGAGCTTCTTCCAAGCTTTGTTTGAGCTCCCCTCAAATAACTTACTTTATGCCCCCTAACCATGGACATCCCTCACCTGTATGAAATAGCTTCTCTTAAGCTAGGTATGAGATCTTCTCAATACAATGAAACTTAGGCTTCCCTTAAGTATGAGATAAACTATTTTTCACTCACAGTAATGAACATGTACTCTTTAGCCTAGTCTAAATGACTATCAACAACACCCTCAACACCGTTCTAGCAGTAGACGAATAAACTCTGTGTATACTTTTTTCAATAGGATATAGCACAACAACAAACTTATTTGAAAGGGCTAACCCTAACATGAACAAACCCATGCTATAAATAAGACACCACCTTGAGAAGATCTTCAAAAATGGAAAGAATCTTTTCTGCAATCAAGAAGGATAAAGCTACTCCTGCAACAATGCATCTATTTTTTTTCCCTTTTTTTTTAACAAGATATGAAAAGTAGAGGGATCAATAGGTGCACTGAGATATCTCAACTAGGTTGACACAACTCGACGCCAAAGCGCTTTCTATTGTCACTAAAGAAATGTACAAGGGAGAGTTAGAGATAAGCTCATAATAGATAATAAAAAAGAAATATGTTAGAGGAAAGTCATCAATTCAACGAAATAGTAGATGTGTTATAATTATAAAAGAGGGAAGATTTAGTATACCACGTGGCACGCTAAAAAAATAATTTCTTCTTAGAGATGAGCCGTCGGTTTAGCCAGATTTTAGAAAGTTTAATAGGTTACCTCTAATCATGGCTCATATTCAATCTGGAAAAAGTAAACATATTTGTTTAGATGATTAAGAATAGTTAGCCCATGGTTCCACTCTCTGAAAAACTCCTCTAATTAAATTAAATTTTGGAATGGGAATGGCCGGGTACCCTACCTTCTCCACAACAACATATTTAAGTTAATAATTAAGAATATGATTAGTTAATGATTTGAGATTAAAGCTTGATAAGATGAAGGAAAGAAGGGAAGCTCGGAAAGAGGTTGAATATAATGAATAATCTTATCTTCCAAGATCTTGTCGAGCTAGGAGAATCCAACTCAAGTGAATTATCATCACATGATACAATGACTATTTTACTTCGTTCGTACTCACACTCTCCCTATCTTAAACTTTCACAATATTCATGAAAGAAATCATTCCTTCTTTCATGGAAAACGGTTTGATGTTTTTCCCATCGTTACCAAAGACCAACTACCTACGATTTATTCTTCAAATTAAAATTTCATACTAACATTATTCTAACTACTTAATCGCACGTTGCAAATTAACTTCCCAAGTCTAACAACCAAGTTTTCAGGCTTATATTTTCTAAGTAGCTATTTAAATTAATTGTTGATTCTATGTCCCAAAATACTTTTACTTACTTTATTAATTTCCACATCTAATATTCAAATAGCTCTCTCTCTATATAAATATCTTCTAAGTGACATTGCGCCATCAATCACTACTAGTACTAAACAGTAATGTTGCAAAGAAGAAAAGTAATGATTGATGAGTAGCACTAGATAATCTCATACATATTTATTCCAAAATCCAAAACACCAAACTTCAAATAATGCATTAGTCAACTGAACTTCTCATTTCCTCATCAATACTTAACTCCCCCAAGAACCTAAGAGCAAGTGAATGGCACAAAAATCAAATCATGCTTTTGGTGGGAGGACTATACTAATGTTGTTCTTGGCTTGGCTATCACTTTCCATTAGGAAAGTATTGTATATGTTTTATGAAAAAGGGAAAAAAAAAAAAAAAAACTATGGACGAATAATAAACTCACAAGATGAAGAGTCCACCAGAACACAAATTTGATATATAATTTTCTTTTGTTTATGATTACTCATGCAAAAATATAATTAAATGTATAAAATCTCGAGTTTTATTGGTGTTAAATATCTATTGTTGTCATAATAGACTTTAATTTTTTTCTCACTTTGTATATGTATATCATTCCTAAATCAAGTCATAAAGTAATTAGAAAATTAACAATCAAAATATCTTTGTTTGATAGACTTTGACTAAATATATGTTCGATGGAAAGATAATGGCGTAAGTTTAATTTGTTTTTTCGAGTTGGTTTATGATATGTTGACAAAGGTTTGATGGATTTTTCTTCCTCTCTTTCTAAAGAAGATGAAAAAGTGGAATGCATTGCAAATATTTAGAAAATATGTAAATACATTTCTTTTTCGATTAAAAAACACATATTCATCTTTCATAAACTAACAATTTAATTAGTTTGAATTTTAGTTTCTAAAATTTAGTATGGACATGTATTTTCAAATTTTCAATAATTTGGCTCCTAAATTTAAGTGTGAAACAATATAGTCATTGTTTTTTTTTTTTTTTTTTTTTGGAATAGAACTAGAGGTCGAGGGATCAGTGGGCGCACCCGGAGATCTCAACTAGGTTGACACCTCCTTAGCACCCTCATCACATCCCAATCCAAGTATATATATTAATATTAATAGTGAATGTACATAGGCAAGAGCCCAAAAAAGAGATAAGGAGCGAAATGGAGGCTATAGAAAAACCTTCCAATTTAAAGCAATACAAAATACATTATAGTTATAAAAGAGATTTGATTTAGTACTCCAAAGCGCTGCTCATATAGTCACTATACTTTAAATTTATAACAATTTAATTTCTGTATAACGTGAATAATTTTATCGACATATAATGTTAATTTTTATGACGTAACGACTTAGCATTTATAGATTATAAATTATATTTGGATGTTAATCAATTATTGATCTACCTATGTAAGAAAATTTTGTTAAATATATATATATAAGGACTAAAACATTACAAATTTTAAAGTATTATTGAAACAAATTTTTTACCTATTAAATTATAAGAATTAAATTGTTACAAAATTAAAAATAAGTTGATAATGACAAACTAATATTCAAAGAACTAAATTACTACCCCATAAAAAAAGTTTAAGAATTATATTTAAAAAGTTTTCTAGATTTTTTTTTTTTTTATTGAAAGAGATCTATTTTATTTGATCCTTTATGTCTTTCTTTACGTACTTAATTTCAAATTTAAAAAAGTGATAGTGAGGATAATTAGGTATTTTTAAGACGTTGAATCAATAATATTAGCATCTATTAATATAAAATTGAATGTTTGTAGGTCTATTATAGACTTTTCAGGCATCTTAAGTTCTTATTAGGACTAAAATTGTAATTTTCTTTTAAAAAAAATAACTTCTTATTTTAGAAAATTACTGGAAAAAAGGAATGAAGAGGGTCAATCTAACATCTCAACTAAGCTAACATATTTTTAAGACAATCATTATATCTTAGGACCAAAATTGTATACTTTAATTTTCAGATTATTTTACTCATGGTGGAATAAACAAACCAAGAAAACTGCCATGCAAGGGATGAAACAAAAAAGTATGATTTAAAATTAACAAATTTGTCCTTTTCAAAACAATTGTTTTGTTTTCTGGTTAAAATAGTCTCTAACCATAGAAAAGTAACGTCATATATAAATCAATCACTCAACACATGTCTACTAGGATTTTTCAAATTATACATCGTTTAAATTATCAAATATTTGGTTGTTTTAGTTTCTAATTTTTTAGATTAAAAATTGGGTTTCATCTGTATACTTATTATTAGTTTTTCCTTTCATCAAATATTCAACAAGATTATAATTCTATTCATGTAAGACTTTTTTTTCTTCTTTTCTTTCTTTCAAGAGATATAATAGGTGTATTGAAATATTTCAACTAGTTGATAAATTCGTAGGATCTTCATCATATTTTTCACTATCCATTTCATAAATGAATCAATAATAATTAGAATAAAAAACCATCCATGTCCAAGGCCAGAGAGAAGCCCAAAAACATACAAAACAACAAATTACATAAAGCAACCAAGTTAAACGAAATGAACCTGTGAAATGAGAATAGAAAAAAAAGAAAAAAAGAAAAAAAAAAAAAAGGTGTGCTTAGACCACCTTTATTCTTTATTCTTTTATTTTTAATATTACGTCCAAATGGGTCTTTAATAATCACTTTATTTCTCAGTGTACATTTTTGTAAGGATTTTAATAAGCCATGCACTTGATTGTTTTAGAATTTCGTAGTTAAGCGTGGTTAAGCAACAAAACTTTATTTAGAAGTCCTCGTTTGCATCGGAAAAATGAAAATGTTATATGTGTGTGTGTTAGCAATATATATATATATATATATATATATATAGTTTTTGAAAGGGGAGTTTTAAAGTTGAAATAAAAGTTGATTAAATTTGGGTTTGAATGATAAGTGTCAAAACATGCAGAAGATGATGAGAAGGGTCAAGGGATATGGAGAAGAAAATGAGAAGGAAAGCGGGAAATGTGTATTTTGTGTACAATATAAGTTCCTACAACATCCAACAACACAAAAGACAAAGGACACATAAACACCAAATTGCAGCAGTACTACTAGAGGATATGTCTCTCTGCAGCTTCTTTCTTCCCTAAACTTGAAATTAAAAAGAGATAACTTTTATTGACATAAACTTTAAAGGGCAGGGTTGGTATAATTTAAAGAGCCGGTGGTGCAGTAGTATTAGCCGACTTTTGTTTTTCAAGCCAAGGTATGAAGGCCTGAAAAGTGTTGGAATCAGCCCTATAAAATTTTTGGGTAAGTTCAAGCAGCATTGGCCACGTGTAATCTGGAAACTTCCTTGGTGGATTCTTCTCCACCACTTCGTCCGGTGCTCTCACCACTTTGTCAGCCGCTGGACATAGAAAGAAGGCCATTGATTTTCTTACTTCCTTGCAGTTCACTACAGCTCGGTGGAAGCAGCTCTTGTAAACCCCATTTGTCAGAGCCTTAATTGAAAATTGATGAATTAGTTAACTAATTAATATGCGTTGAATTATAATTGGTCAATTAGATTACTAACCATGAAAGTGTCACCGATGTTAATGACAAAGGAGTTCTTGGTTGGAGGAATTGAGTGCCACTCATCATCCACGTAGACTTGAAGCCCACTGACGTGGTCTTGGTGAAGAATTGTTATGGAGGTTGGATCACAGTGAGGCCCAGTTCCCAATGTCAGCTCTGGCTTCTCGCATGGTGGGTAATAATTCAGCCTTATTATTGAATCATTGTCCTCATAGAATTTCTTGAACTTCTCTTTTGGAACCCCTAGGCTCAACCCCAATAGCTCCACTATCTTCAAACTCAGATCACTCAATGCTTTTCCACATTCTTGATACACCTTCCTACACACAAATGTTCAATAATATATCAAATTTGTTAAATTACCTCCAAAAGCTTAAGTTGATATTGACTAATTGTAGAGAAAATAACATTTACAAAGCAAATCTAATAACTGTTTAATTAAAAATGAGAAGTTATTATTTTACTTACCCTTGATGGGATAATTCTGGGCCAACACATTTAGAAACGAAATCCTGAACAGAGGTGGAATTATGATTAGCAACATAAGGAAGGGAAAGGGTTTCCTTCCATGGAAGATTATTGGAGAATCTTCCAATGAAGCTATTAGCATACCCATAATTTTCACCAAATTTCCTTTGAGATTTTTGTTTCACATCAAAAGGCAATGTGAAAAACTCATCCATACACTCATGAACCCTTTTCATCAATTCCATATCAACTCCATGGTTCACCAACACAAAGAATCCATGTTTTCTACAAGCTTCATCCACCAGTCTGGTTGCCTCTTCAATATCACTTTCATTTCCATTTAAAAACTTATGCAAGTCAATATGTGGAACATGCAGCTCCGGCGCCCCGTCTCTTGCTTTAAACTCGTCCGGCCACACGAAATTCTCCGGCACCATTGACTCCTCCGAACACCCGAATTCCACACGGTGAAGCTTGCTTTTCATCTCCTTTGATTCGCCTGTACTCATCATGCATTTCATCGCCATTGCATGCAAAAACAACAAATCAACAAGTTATTACAAATATGGAAAATAAATTAAGCAACACACTATTACTATATATTCTGATGCTCAAGATTTGGAATGGATTCCAAAGAAGAGAGTTTGGGAGATTTATAAGGTCCACAATAGGGCTAAATACGGAATTTCAATCCTCTTTTATCACTAAGTGACAAACCAACCCACATCTCTCGTGCTTTCAATATCTCATTCTTTACTTATATATTTATATATTTATGATCTTTTCTTCCTGTGTCCGATGTAGAATTTTGTTTTGTTGCATTTTTTACAATTTTGTAGAATAAAGAACTAATAACATTCTTCACAAATAATCATTTATCTGTATTTGCTTTTAACTTTACTAATTATTTCACGAGTTTAACCACATATCATTATGACTAAGTAAGTTTAGGCGCATGATTTCGATACTAATAATATTTTTAAAAAAAAAAATTCTCTCTTCCGACATGCATTTTACATCAAATATCTGTCACTTTCTTGAAAGATAAAGAAGCAAATTACCAGTACTATATAATTGTACGTTATTTTATTTTATTTTATTTTTTGTGTCATTTCTTTATTATATTCTTTTAAAAGCCTTTTCATTTAAAGTGAGGTGATGTGCTATGTTTCCACGAAGTGGGAGAGAGAGAGAGAGCAAAGAGGAAAAACAAAGCTATTTAAATACTTGTTCAAAATTGTCCAAGGATATATCTTTTTTAATTATTATAAAATAAATGAGGAAGCTTTGTTTGGATTGACAACTAACATCAATTAATGATTTTATTTAATTATTACATTAGAATGTTTTTAGAGTGACGATTTTAATTTATGTGAGTTATTACATTATAAATTAATTTTGGGATGAAATAAACTTTTGCTTGTAATATTTATTTAGTTTCTAAAATTTTTTAATCAACA
Organism: Citrullus colocynthis; assembly: GCA_031780015.1. Taxonomy (NCBI): domain Eukaryota; kingdom Viridiplantae; phylum Streptophyta; class Magnoliopsida; order Cucurbitales; family Cucurbitaceae; genus Citrullus; species Citrullus colocynthis. Next base: position 559,161 of record QLSR01000187.1, read on the forward strand.
CTTCAAGTCTTTAGATTTAAAAAAAAAAAAAAATTTAAATAATCTCTAATCCTTAATTAGTTAAAGTAATGTCAATGCAAAAGCTAATATGCTAAACTAAGCTTAAATAACAGACAAAATTTGGATTATTAGACTACTAGTATCTTCGTAATCCTCTTTCACCTTTCTCTTCCAAAACTATTATTGTTGTTGTCGTACTGTGTCATTTGAGATGTACGGTAGCGAAATGTCTGACATGCTAAAATAGATAAAGTGAGAAAGAGAGAAAAGAGAGGAAAAGGTGATGACATTAGTAGTCCAACGAGTCAAAAATGTCTTGTCAACCACGCATAATTACCATATTAAACTACCATATCAACATTTTAAGGTTAGAGATCATTTTAAGCTATTTTCAAATCTTGAGAACAAAAGTATTTAGTTTAAAATTTTGGAGCCAAAAGTGTATCTTATTTGAAATTAAATTTAAAATATAATTTTAATAATAAAAAATAATTGTTCTTTTAGAGGACGTGAACTTCCAACCTTTTGAAAAGATAAGTAATGTCCTAACTAATTGAATCATTCTTCAAATTTTTTCAACATGACAAGTGCAAGTAGAACACATGTTTGAAGAATTTTTTCTCCTGTGGATATGGTTTTACCTTAAATGCATCTCCACCCACAAAATACTAAGACATTGTAATGATTACTTTTCAAATTGTACTGTTAAAAAGGAGCTATTTTTCACATGATCTTTACAAATTATATATATTCAGCTAATATATCATACAAAATAAATATGGTAAGATTTTTATTACAATTTCTTTGAGTTCAAGTATGGTAAGATTAGTTTAAAATGCATCAAGTGAGTAATTGAAGGGTGTTCATAAATATAATTAAATATGATCGCTCATGCTAATTACGGAAGAGAACTATTGTTCCTTATGAAATTTACTATTTTTTTGTTTTTTTCAAATGAAATCATCTTCTAGACATTGTCCAAAACATCTCTTCATTCTAAATTCTAGTATAATTTTCCTCATTGTCTTTTATGTATATATTTCTTATAAAAGGTGTTAGGATCCTTTTAACGTAAAGTTGGAAGGACACATCAAAGTAACTTTACCCTTTAAAGCTTTTAGAGAGACCCACAACCTTTGCACCAAATCAGGGCCCCATCAAATCAACTTGCATATTTAATTTTAAAAAAAAAACATTTGAAAATTAAGCCCCCATATCTTATATGGTGTATTCCAAAGAATTCAAACAACTTAAAAGAAAATTTAATAAATTAAACTACTTCAAATATCTTAAATTTTAATTTTAAATATACATATTGTGAAACAAATAAAACTAAAAACCTAACTTCTTAAGAAACAATATCTAAAACTAATATCACTTAACAAAACTATCCTAGAGCTACAAAATCTAAAAATCATAATTATAAATTAAAAACTATCCTAGAGCTACAAAATCTAAAAATCATAATTATAAATTAATGGTTGAAACTATCGAAGTTGTTTTTTTTTTTTTTTTTTAAATAAGAGACAATTTTATTAGACTGCCACAAGATCAAGAGAGTTACAACAATCGTTAAGAAGATGATCAATAATCCATGTAGGGTAATCAGATAACCATACACGGTTAAGGCCCAAAATTCTAGCATTCTTAGCTACTTTATCTGCAAGTTTATTACAACCTCTTGGGTAGAAAGTAAAAGAAGCAGAAATAAAATTTTTTGCCAAGTCCCTAATCTCCTGAATCCAACATTCAGCTTTTCCAGAATCAATATCAATATTGTTGATTAGATTAATAGCCTGCAGACAATTTGATTCGATGATTAAGTTGGAAGAGTTATGGAGAAGAGTCTAACGGAGAGCTTCTCTAATAGCCAATAATTCTGCCAGTGGGGGGACAAAGTCCAGCTCGAGAGCTTGGGCAAAAATGCCGAGGAGGAAGCCATTCAAATCTCTTAATGACGCCCCCAGCCCTGTTGAAGTTGGGTCTTCCTTCCAAGCTCCATCTACATTCAATTTTAGGAAACCTGGAGGAGGCTTCGACTAGCATTGGGGAATAGATTGGGAAATTTGGGATAAGGTACCCCGACCTTTGCACTCATCCTTTGTAGCCTGTATAAAGGAGTTGTAGTATTTTAATATCCACTCTACTTTTGATGTGTAATTCGGAATTGGTTCCCCTTATTGTTGTTGTTTCTCTCATTCCAAATGGACCAACATGTAATTGCAAAGATATCGAGTTCTTCTGACAAGAAGAGCTGATCACTGACCACCTTTCTCCAAAATTAAATTGTTGTTGTAGGCATCATCTATTATACCTTTATATACTGATTTTCACGAACAAAATTAACTTTAATCATAAAGTATATTCAATTATAAGCATAAAATAAGCAAATATCTTGTATCCAAAGTAGCTATAACGAAGTCGGTCTCATACTAAGCTCAACAAATGCCTTCTATCAATAAACAGTTAAAATCTTCATCATTTGTTGTTACACATACTAAAAGCAACTTCAATTTTCATTAGTATGAGTCATGCAAATACCTTGTATTAAACCTAGAATCTTTGTCATATTTTGTCACACGCCTTTTTTTTTAAAAAAAAAAAAAAAAAAAAAAAAAAAAAAAAAAAAAAAAAAAAAAAAAAAAAAAAAAAAAAAAAA
>QLSR01000187.1:573435-583450 GCA_031780015.1 Citrullus colocynthis
AAACTCCCAACAAAAAGGAAAGGGAAGTAATAAAAAGGAAAATCGTTATAAATAGAAAAATTATCAAACTATTTATAAATATAGAAAAATTTCACTATCTATCAGCAATTGACTGTGATAGACCGCCGTGATATACTTTTATCTCTTGAGTGATAGAAGTCTATCGTAGTCTATAATAATAAGCGATAGACGTCTATCATGATCTATAGACAATGAAATTTTTCTATATTTGTAAATAGTTTGGCTCATTTTGCTATATTTAAAAACAACTCCAAAAAAACATATAAATGAGTAAATAATTAAATAAACAATAAGATGTAAAGCAATATATATAAATAAATAATTGTAAGAGAAAGGAAAACGGAGAAATAAGAACTAAGAACAATAACCAAATATCTACCCCTTTAGTTTTTTTATAGGAGTGCTTAAAGAAAAAAAAGAAAAGAAAAAAAAAAAGAATGTTGAAAACAAAATTAAGAGAAAACAATAAAAGTGGGAAAACAAGAACTAACATGGCAAAACTTCAAACTGTAGAAAAAAACCAAAAACCAAAAAAAAAAAAAAAAAAAAAAAAAAAAAAAAAAATTGTATTTTTTATGGGAAAAAAAAAGATAATCATCCAATAAATAAATAAATAAATGGTTATTTCAAATATAGCAAAATCAACCAACTTATTTATAAATATAGCAAAACGTCATTGTCTCAGTGATAGACTATAATCACTATCTATCAACGATGTAATCACTATCTATCACCGATGGTGATAGATGTCTATCAATGTTATTTATCGCTGATAAACAGTAACATTTTGCCATATTTACAAATATTTCCACCAATTTTGCCATTTAAAATAATTATCCATAAATAAAGATAAAAAATTACATTCTTAATTAAGTAAATAACTAATAATTATCTTAATGATTCTCACCTTCCAATTAAAAAGAAAAGAAAAAAAAATCCTTCTCAATACAAACTTCAGACTAATTGAACTTATGTTTATTTTGGCAAAACGATCTCCCTTAATACATCCGGTGTTAAAATTAAAGATAGAAGATTGTTGCAGCATTGTGACTGTCGACTGACCATATCTTACAACTTGTCGTTTAGTTTCTTGGTGCGACTCATCTTCCTTGTCTAGCTAGAAGATGCTGTTATGTTAATTTAATGAAGAGAGCTCGATTGATCTTGTAAATAAATACTTTTTGTTTAGTTCAATCACAACCTTTAAAAATGAGATATCTAAATAGATATATGACTTAATTAATTAAACCATGTCTAAATATAGTTAACTAGAAGTTTTTCATCTTATGCATAAGACAAGTATACATTATGTGTATATCAATATGTTGTCAATAATCCTAATGGCTTGAAATATGCTTTTTGTTTTGTTAGTATTGGCCATTCACCAACTATCTATGTTGAGTGTTGTCCAAGGCAAAGCCCAAGGCCCACGGACAAACCCAATTTCATAGAGTATCAAGATGAGGGCATAGAGGAATGCACATCCCAAAAGGAGAAAGTCAGTATCTCAGGATTTGGACCAACTAACTGAACTAGTAAATATATACCAATCTGAAAATAATCGAGTTGCGCTCAATTTGACACCCTCCACTTCGAGCGCTAAAAAAAACTCCGACATCACTAGCATTACACATAATCAGAGAAAAGTGTTAGAGGAATAGTTTATAAATAGCATCATCTGACGACTCCAAAGGAAAAAAGTATGTAATCTTCAAGAGAAAGAGCCTTGACCTTACTTCTTATGTCTTTAGCTGACTCTATGCAAACTCCTTGCACTAACTTAAGCATTAGGGTGTGATAGGCTCGAAACTACATTGGTGCGAGGATCTCTCACGAAAGCTAGATCAGAAATTTAGACTACAATAGGAGAAGTGGGCCAAAGGTCAAGCCATCAACTCTCATGAACGCAGATGAGATCCGAACGCCAAGAACCTATTTTTAAAATAATAGTTTAAAAAAAAAAATAGTTAAGTGAATGAAAATCACTGATGATTTCTAATGAGATGTCATTGTGTCCTTCTAAGAGCCTTATGGAAAAAAATCATAAATTTCATTTTTCCTGTTGAGTTAAACTCATGCGTGGAAAGAACTCAAACTTTTGACATAAAGATACAGTACCTTGACGGTTGACAAAGTTATGAATTTTGTGTCATTCTAAGAGTCTCTTTAGAACGTGAAAAATATATGATCACAAAGATTAATAATCATCTTCTATTTCGTAATCTTAATCATGGGTTTTTCTTTTTCTTTTTCTATTTGCTTTTGAGTTAAACACATGAAGGAAAAAGGATTCGGGTTGATAAAAATATTCAAATAAGTTAGAATTCAAAATTTGAAAGAGATATTATTCTTTGCATTACTCAAGAAAACGTAAATATATTCCATAAATGGATGTGCATCTTAATGAAACGGACATGATAGGGAAAGGCATGAGGGATAACAATGAAAACAAGTACCAATGCATGTAAATGCAATAAAGTGAGTACCAATGCATGTTGGTTCCTTTTACCAGAAATTTATAAGAAAAGAAATATTTCTTCTTTTTTAATTTTTTTTAAAAAAAGTTTGATTGTAGGGAAAAAGTACAAAAAAGAACAGCTGTCTTTTGGATCAGAAGAAACTCTTTCATGTGATCTTCTTTGGTTTCATTTTGGACTTTCCACAGTTTGATCAGTTGCAACTCCCCTTACGCTACCACAAACAAACAATAATAATACTTCAAATCGATCTAATTTCCAACAAAGAGAATAAATTTTCTCATTTTCACACTCACTACTAAAGTTATCTTTCTAAAAATGGGTTAATTAGTGTTATACCCAAAAAAAGAAGAATAATAATTAGTGTTAGGGGTAAAGAAAGTTGCATTTGGTAGCTATAGATAGAGATCCAATGGTATATCTCTATATTTAGTTTGAGACCTTTTGAATGACTTTAAATTCTCCTTATCAATTTGTTAATCAATATACAATTTTAGTCCCCTTCTTAACTCTTAGTTACACATGGTTAATTGAACTTGTCAACTTTCTAGAGGAAAAAGGGGAAGTACCGATGCAAGAGGTTTTTTTTTTTTTTTTTTTTTTTTCTCTCTCTCTCTCTCTCCTTTGTATGTATATATTGAAAAAAAAACGTCCCAACTTAGTTAAATATTTAAAATTTTCATAGTGAGGCAGAGAAGACTTCCAAGTCGTGAAGTTTTCTCAAAGAAGAAGCAATGACGATATTTGGAGAATAAGTGAGTTTTTAGGACAATGTACTACCCTCCTAAGTTTGTATGAGTTTTAATTTTGGTTCACCGCAAATTATTTGAATTGATGGAGAGATTTTCTTTTTTTCTCATGATCTGTACACCGTGAATTTGCTTCCTTTTAGAAATGAAGCCACAAATTATAAAGATTGAAGGGGCAAATATTTGTATTTTGATTGCCTTTTTTAGTCATGCCTATTTTGGAGAATATGTTCTTGTGAGGAGGATATTTAATTTCCCTAGAATCTCTTGTTGTGATACTAAACTTGACTAGATATGTCATTTAACTATAGGTAGACTCACTTACGATGTTGTAATTTATAATCTTTTGAAAGTATGTAACCTTTGTGTCTATAAAGCAGCCTTAATTGCATCTTACCTTGATGGTTAGTTAAGTTGTGCATGTAGAATTTTCCTTTGTTGTTTCAAGTAGAATGGGGCATTGATCGAAAGGATTCAAATAGGCTCTTTTCCTTGAACCCTTTTCACTTGACTTGTGTTTGCCTTTTCATTTGTGTGTTTCATCGTTTCTTAATAACTCTTCTAGTTATATTTTGTATATGCCTTGACTTCAAATTGTGAGATCCCCTCTCTTTGCAGCAATTTAATATTTTTTGCACTCTTTTTATATTTTGATAATTTATAAATAAATTTTAATTCTGACATCTAAATTATTATTATTATTACTATTGATATTTTTATTCTAATACTTTAGTTTTTTTTAAAAAAAAAATCCTCCACCAAAGAGAAGGGATTGTTGGAATTGAACTAATACTCAAGTGAGCACAAACACTAACAAATCACTAACTAGGACTTAATACTTGTCATATAAAAAGTGAACAAACATAAATAGTTATTATAGTTCATCCCATAAATTAGATTTAGAAAAAAAAAAAAAGAAAAAAAAAAAAAAAAAAGAAAAAAAAAAAAGAAAAAAAAAAAAGAAAAAAAAAAAAAGAAAATATAAGTTGAGAGTGATCAGTGCTCTAGCATAATATGATCCACCTGTTAGAAAGACTTGATTAAGGAACTTCATTAGGCCGCATAGGAAAATTTGTGACAAAAATTTCATATTGCGCTTCCATCCAGTGACACCATCTTTGATGGCCATTTAGTGGCCTTACACTTCGTCTCATACTCTCATTGAATAAAAGCCTGTGATGTATCATTTCCTCGAAGTTAATGAAATATTGAAATCTAACTAAAAGAAAAAAAAAAAAGATTTTTTTTTAAATGTGGAGATTTGAACATAACTTCCAACCTAAAAAAAGATAGTACATATTAATTATCGCTGACATATACTCATTTCAACTACTTGAGTTAATAAAAGATGTTTAAATCATACCTATAGCATAATTTAATTGAGTTAGAATTGTATATGCTATTTTTCTTTGCTATTAAATTTTTATGTAAGATTGAAATGCCGTATGTATTTGGTTTTTATTTTTTTATTTTAATTCTTTTACATTTAGTTACTGAGTTTGAAATATAATTTTATTTTAGTACTCACCATAAAATATATATGACGTAACACTTATATTTAATATGCACAATAAAAATATATAGACTAAAATCTAATGTGTGATTATATATATATAAACTTAATATAAAAATTAGTTTTGAGATTGAAATAAGATTGTAGGTGTAGAGAACTTTTACAAAATTAACATTACCCATTTAAATTATGATAGAGAACTAGTGGTAGGTGGTTACCACTAGTATTATTTAGGGACAAACTTAGAGAAAGTATGTCATAAAATTAAAATTTTACATCTATAATTTTACTAAAGTACTACCTAAAAGGTTATAAGTAAAAATATTAATACAATGTAATAAAAGAAATATTATAAAGTGAGCATTATATATGTAGTTTTATTGTAATTAACGTGTACTTCATAGGGGGAAAAAAAGTTGAAAAGATAGTGGTGAGTAAGTTTGAAAAGATAGAATAGGAATATGAAAAATGATTCTTCCATACGGACGGTCAAACTTTGGATGGCTGTATAATACGACTCAGAGTGGACCATTGGATGATAGGGCTTTACAATAAAGCTGGACACATGCCGGCCCAAACTTTAGCATGGGCCACATTTAGTGACATCAAACCTATAAATTACAACTACAAAATACATTAGATATACTTATTTTGTTTCTTTGATAACAAAATTATGAGAAAGGGATCAGACATTGATCTAAAAGATGATAATTGATGTCTTATATTATTCAAATTATTTAATTACTAGTTATTTATTTTTTAATTATGGTTAGAATGGTTGTTTAATTTTAGGGATTTTGTACCTTAGTTGGTTGAGGGTTGTCCAAAGCAAGGCTCAAGCCCAAAGAGGTTCTTATACCTACATAGGGGTTTTGCACGTCTCAAAATAGAAAGTCAAAACCCTTGGATTTTGGTTTGACTAGCTAAGCGCGTGGGGTTTAACTAAGAGGAAATGTAAGCTGAGCTCACGATTCACAATTTCCAACCTCAAGGGCCGCGCCTATTTCTACCATCAATAGTGCACACATCCCAAGTGAGACCTAGAAAACAAGACCTTATAAATAGCCCTACATCAATAGCCTCAAGTGGTAAGCAATTCTCTCTATGTTTAGTTGATCAATTAAATGATCTCTATACCACTAACTTAAACATCAGAGTGTACTTCGCTCAACACCACACTTGTGCGAATACTGTCTTTTAGGTCAGCTCCAACGATGCATCAAAACTACAGAAATGAGCCAGAAGAGTGAAGAAGGCCTAGTCGCACCAACAAACTTCTTATGCCTTAATTAATGGTGGTCGATATTTCCTCTTAATCTAGTCTAAGATACTTCCCATCTTACCAATATTTAGACGCAATATTGTAGTTTACCAAGTAGAGGTGATAATCGATATGGTTTTGTCAATTTTCGGGTCAACCAAGAATCAAATCAAACCAATTGTGTTTTATAAAGAAGAGATTCAAACCAATGTCCAATAAATAACAAAACAAATAGGTTAATTTTTATTTGGTTTGGTTTATTATTATTTTGGTGACATTTTCTTTTTTTTTCTTTCCAAAATTTAAATTTTATTTCTATTTTTATTTTGAATGGGTCATTTTTCTTAATTTTAAATTAAAATTTGGTACATTTCTTTTACGATAGATTCAAATTGGACATTTTTCTTTCTTGGCACTTTTCAAGTAAATAACACACGCTATTTATAATAATTGATCTTTCTTTTATAAGCAATAAATATATATGTACCATAATAATTAAAACACTAAAAGATACCGAATATTAGAGTTTATTTTTAATGGCATATATACTCTCAGTTTGGTTTGGTTTGTTTTGGCTAGTTTTTATAATCAAAATTCGATCCAAACAATACTTTTTGGTTTTCTTCAAATAAAAACTACTATGTCCAATTTTATACTAGGAACCAAAACCAAATCAATGCATCGATTTGGATTGGTTTGATTTTTCATTTTTTGTTGCATTCTTTTTACCAACAATCACAATTTTAGAATTTTTATAAAATAATTAAGCAGTATAAATCATATTTTAGTGTATACATATATCAACTAAAATGATAATTGATCTCTTATTTACTATTGCTTGAGTCAGCGTTTAAACTTCAATGCTTCATTTGGAGAAAATAGTTTAGCTCCGATCATTAATTTTTGTATACATTATTTTATGGGTAATTATGCTGGATAGCACTTTTAGAGATAATAATTAAATGTATAGCAACATTTTTAAAAAATTATAAATATAGCAAAATTTATCAATGATAAACTCTATCACAAAAGACTCCTACTAGTGATACGGTCTAACACTGATAGACTCTACTAGCGATATGGTCTATCACTGATAGATCTATACTAGTGATATGATCTATCATTGATAGACTAATTTGTCATTGGTAGACTGCTACTATAGCCTATCAATAACAGACTTCAAAGACAGAACCTAAATTTTGCTATATATGCAAAATCTGTTGCATTTTACTATATTTGCAAATATTTTGAACTTAATTGCTATATTTGCAACTATGTCTTACTTTATTAAATATGAATCTTTTTAGAAACTAATAAAACCCAATGAATATAACTTCATATTATCCAAATAGGAATAGGAACGTAATCATAAGATAAATAACAACGATTGTGGCTTTCTTCGGGGTTTTTTTGTTAAACAATTTACAAATTTATCTATTATGATAGCTAAAATTATTTTCTTTTACAAATAGTTGATTATGAAGGAAATATTTGAATTTCTAATCAAATTTCAAAAGAAAAATTATACTTTAAAAAAATTGTCTAATAGCCACTTTGAAACTAAACAAAATCCATTTTTTAGCATTGATCGTCTATGGTTTACTTCTTTTCTTTTGTTAAGGAGCTCTAGTTGAGCACTTAATTTGTAACAGGTCGAAATATATGTTTTATCCTTCATATTTAAGTTTTCAATTCTATGGAAGTAGCTAATAGCTAATGTATATATTTTTTAAAGCCAGCCACGTTCTTTCCAACATGAAATTCTCAACATGCTTTTCAAGCTGATGTGTCTCTCTCTAAATTCATATTTTCTGGGTTGGATCACAATATATTTGGATTTATATATATGCTTGAGCTTCGTATGCTCTAATATCATATTATATAAATATGAGATTCCATCTCAAAATCAACTAGCAATGAAATTAGATATTCATGTATTTTACAAAGATTATAAGGTCTCTCCAATCTTTTGATGTGAGATCTTAAAAAAAAATAATAATAATAACAATAAATAAAAAAAATATTCAGGAGCTTTACTAAAAGAACTAATTTTATCATTGTTCATCCCAAATATAGTCTGCCACATTGGGCAGGGTCTTTCTGACTTTTCCCAACTCAAATATTGCCTCTAAATAATAATAATAATAATAACGATAATTGTTTTAAATAAGAAAACTGTTAAAAATATTTTTAAATATAGCAAAATATCATTGTCTACCAATGATATATCGTGATAGACATTAATAGACAATGATAGATGATAGTAGTCTATTAATGTCTATTACTAATATACAATAACATTTTGCTATATTTTTTAAATAAATTAGCTCATTTCGTTATATTTGAAAACAACGATAATAAAAATAATAATAAGATACAAAATAATATGCCTCTCATTACAGGTAAGGAGAGAACTTAAACATAACCTAAATGTAGAATACTATATCAAACATTGTCCATGTACTATTTAATTAAGTTCCAAAACTTTCAAATTGTTTATTTAATAAATTATTGAATTATGAAAGTGTTTAATAAATTTTTTAACCTTCGATTTTGTATTAAATCACATCGTGACATATTTTGAAATCTTTTAAAATCTAAACATCTATTAGAAAACTTATGATTATGTGTCGAATAGAATCATATGCTTTCAATTTAGTATTCAATAAATATATATATATATATATATATGAATTTTTGAAAAATATTAAATAAATGATAAGTTATTAAATACAAAATTAAAAGTTCAAATACTAATTAATTTAAAAGTTTATAAATGACCTATAATACACTCATAAATCTATCAACAGAAAAATTGAAGTTGAAAGACTTATAAGACATACTTTAACTTATAATTTGACCTACTTAAATATTACGTAATTTTCAGTTCCTTTAATATTTTTTTAATTTCTTATTGTTAGTCAAATACAAGCACATATAATATATTATTATTAGTTGAACACAAACACATAGCCATTGAATTATACTTACTATTCTAGCTTTTGATCGAAGGTTCAAATTCTTACCTCTACATTTTGTTGTATATAAGGAAAAGAAAGATCTTATAGTTAATATATAAATATTTAACGGTGTATTTGGTCATATAAATGTTGGTAATCCTAAAAATTGAATGACGCACTTTAATTATATTTTACTTTGTCATAAAAAAACTTTAAAATTGTTAATATATTATAGATATCATTAATGTACAATACGTTTTTCTTGCATTAAGTATTCAATTTAATTTTACGTACGTTCTCATTAATCTTTTAGTAGCTATCCATTAAAAAGAGGGGGATCAGTGAACTTAAAATTATAAAATTCAAGAAAGCAAAACCAGTAAAAATTATCATCAAACCTATTCCTATTCTTATTTTTCTGGAAAAAGAAACATATGCCTAAATCAACTTATAAAAGATAGAATAAGAAACAAAAATGGTTAGCCACTAAACGTAGATTGGATTCTTTCTTCCTAAATATAATAGAAGACAGAAATGAGAATGATAAAACCCTAAAGTCAGATATCAGGCCAAATCAAAGGAAATATAATAAAGCAAAGGAATTTATTTAAACCCAACTAATTATAATCCTCATTAAGTCCCCATAATTTAAATAAAATGGGAAGGATTCATTCAAAAGATTCATTTCAACGTTGGCATTAGAATCATTACTTTATTTGGGAAAAAAAACAGGAAATTAGGAATGTAAATTGATGAAATGCACACTCATCGATAGAACGAAGATATAGGGAGCGATGTGATCTAAAAAAGCGTGAAGAAAGTGAAAAAAAAAAAAGGAAAAAAAAATATTTAATAAAAAACACTGTTGAACTTACACATCAGTCCTGAAAATTGGCTGATTTGATCTGATTAAACTAAACGGGAAGAATCAGAAACAGCCGCCATTTTTCGAAGCTTGAGCTGAAAGACCGGATTTACTAGAAACCCACTTCCTCTTTCAGTCACCTTTTTTTTTTTTTTTTTTTTTTATTTTT
>QLSR01000187.1:583690-610062 GCA_031780015.1 Citrullus colocynthis
TTTTTTTTTTTTTTTTTTTTTTAATTTTAAGGTAAAAATTTTAGATTCTCTCAACAAACCCATCAAAAAACCAACAACAAAAAAGTAAAAAAGTTTCGAGCTTTAATAAAACTTTAACACACACCTACTCAGTCACATCAAACCACCTCCACCGGCTGCTCCGGTTGTAGTTGACAGAGACGACTGCAGCTGCAGCAGGTGGTGGTAACAGTCGGCGGCGGTTGGCCGATGCTCAGGATTCTGATCCATACACCGGTTTTGAAGCTCCATTAACATCTTTGGAATCCCAATTAACCCACAAGTTTTTATCAAAAACCCCACTCCCCACATATCCACTTTAACTCCATGCAAACCTCTTTCCATCTCCGGCGCGTGTCTTCCACTCGCCGCCGTACTCGCCTCCTCATACGGGTAAATCTGCGGTGCTCCCACCGCCTCTTCAAACCCACATAAAATCCACTCTCCCTTGACCCTTCTCGTTTCTTCATTATCTTCTCCTTCATCAAAATCGCTTCTTTTTTTCATCACCTTTTCCCAACATATATCTCTATGCATGAAACACAAATCATGTAATGCCACAAGTGCTTTGCTCACATTCTTCAATGCCTCGATTAATTGTTCATAACTTGTTGGTCTCAATTTGCAAACCCTTGGCTTGAAAACCAATGCTAAATCTTTCTCCAATGATCCAATTATAAACTCCGAATGTGGGATTCTTTGATCCAAGAAATCATAAATCTCTTTCACTGCCGTCCATTTTCTTCTACAAGAGAAAATTTTAGTGATTAAATTTGGTGTCATTTCCACTACAATTCCATTTTCCATATCAATTCTCTCAAAATCACTTGGAATTCCCAATTTCTGGCATTGCTCAGCTAACAAGGATAGAATACCACCAATTCTATAACATGGGACTAAGGCTTTAAGTCTCTCACTAGGCGCTGATAAATCTAATGAATACAAATCAGTTCGAATGATTCTATTATCTTGGCCACGACTTAATGCACAAAATGTAACCAAATACCCTATTGCATAGTATCCCAATACATAAGGAATGTCTAAATAAGTCCAAAGAAGCTTATCCACTATAGAATTAGAAGGGTTGAGACCATTATCTTTGATTTGATCGGTTTCTTCACCTCTCCATAAACAAAAATTTCTGATGAAACCCGTTACATTTGGCCATTCATCTTGCAAATTGTCTGTGGTGGTAGTGGTGGAAGAAGATGGGGAATAATTATTGGGTTTACGAATTAATTGCATTTCCATGCAACAAAACTCGGAAACAAGGCGATTGATGCAATCATCCCAAAGGCTTATGAATGAGTCTCGACTTGAAGGGATGCTAATACAAGGGTTGGTACGTATGATGGGACATATAATCTCGTTAATGAAAGATTTGCAATCTAACATTTCGGTTGTGGTTGTAAACATCACCTCTTTCCCTTGTGGTAAATATGCGTATACGTCTTTTCTAACGGGAAATCGAAGCTCCTCTGATGGCGGGTCTTGTATGTGCCATGAGAGCTCCGATAAGCTCGGAAGAGATGTCGGTGGGATTCGTAGACACCCGACATAGTATTCCGTTGGATCTTGATAATCCCATGAAGTATTTGCTGAATAAAAACCGAATTAGCACCCTAAAATTAGCCACAATTAACAACTACCTCTAACCAAAACTATAATGAAATAATTTAACTCAACTTATCCTTCGACTTTAAATGAACATGTTATAAGTATTGTGTAAACTTAGAAAGTCATTCCTTACAGGTTCTAAGACTCGGTCATAAGTTCCTATCTATGTTTTGTGATAATTTGTAAGCCCTTCACAAGAAGAACATATATTCAAATCATGAAATTAATAACTGGATTTATAAGACTTACATCTTGAAGGCAGTTCGGTGGAATGAAGAAGAGAGAGTCTATGAGGAGGAGCTGACATTTGAAAAGGACAAGGCAATGTGTTAGATCAATAAGATATGGAATCAAAGATGATTAGAAAGAGTAGAAAAGAAAAGAGAATAAAATAATTATGATGTTGAGAATTACCAGTGGAAGTGTAAAAAGTAGGAGTAGCAGAAGGGGATTTTCTTCTGCCAAACACTTTGATTTGCTGTCCTGAAACGAATCTATCAACAGAATAGCCTTTAAGAGGACCATGATCATAAGATTCCATTGTGCAAGCAACCATTGATTCGTCAAAAAAAGTTAGCTCTTCTGCATTTAGAAACCCACATCCTTCAACTCTAATCCTCCCTCCTGATCTCTGCTCTTCACCAACTCCTTCTTCACTCCACAAATTCACTGATTCCTCCCATACCATCCGTACTTTCCCAATTCGACGAATCGAATGACAACTTGGATTGCCGCTCGAATCAACGGAACCATAACCAACTCCAAATACTTGTTTTGCTCGACCTACATATTCAAAAGTATAAATAAAAAATTCCATTTAGCATATAATACATGTGTCCAAACTTGTGTAATGTTATTTATACTTACCGTGATGATCTCTAAAAGGAGGGGGAGGGGGGAGGGATGTAGTCAAAGGAAGAAGTGGGGTTGGTTTGTTTCTCATTTTGGATCCCATGAATTGAGAAAGCTCTTCAAAAACTTGTTCATCAAAAGAGGCAGGAAGTCTATGAAGTTTCCTTTCATAAGGTGAAAGACGAAAGTAACTTTTACCAACTAATTGCTCTCTCTCTCCTCCTCTTTCCCATTCATAAACCTTCCTAAATTCACCCAACATGTTGTCCCATTTCGTCCCTGCCGTTTTAGCATCTCTGTTAACCCCATGTTTTTGGAGATACTCAGCCACTTCCCTATCTTTATCCGCTCTCGTCTTTCCACTTCCTCTTCCTCCTTGACCTCCTACGATCCCACCACCAATTTCATCCGATGATCCACCACCTGCATATTACAACAAATAAACAACAATAATAATCAAACACTTCAAATTTACAAAATTATTTGATGGGTTTTAATAAAAAGAATTATGAATGGCCCATGTGTTGGATCTTAAGGATAATTAAAAAAAAGTTTAAAACTTTAGATGAAATGAGAGAAATTTATACACAACAATAATTATCAAACAGTTCAAAATTGCAAAATTATTTGATGGGTTCTAATAAAAAACAAGTTTAATGACAGACCCACGTGTTGGATGTGAAGGATAATTAAAAAAGTTTGGAACTTAAGATGAAATTAGATCTGTTGGATCTTAAGGATAATTAAAAAAGTTTGGAACTTAAGATGAATTAGAGAAATTTATACGAAAAAAGGAACCTAATTTAACAGTAGTTGTTTTGTGCCACCTTGATATTGGACTCTCCAAGCCCTAGCTAACCACAACATCTCATTAGGTTTCCAAACTGGGCTAACATACTTTCCCTTTCTGTATTGTGGCTGATTTTGAGATTCCCCTTCTCCTTTACTCCCTGCCGGCAGCGGCGAATGAGAAGGAGACGATGTTGTATCCGAAGAAGACGCAGCGGCGACAGTGGACGTGCCAGCCGGACGCTGCGACGGAGATGGGCTAGAGTCACTCCCGACCACGGGTATCGGCGGTTGAGGGGTGGTGGGTGATGGGAGAAGCTTCCATTGACCGGCCGTGTATCGGGTCCGCTTTGGATTCACAGCTTCAAATGGCGCAGTATTTGGAGTTGTAGTGGGAAGATAGAGTGGTGTTGAGATAAAAGGAGTGGCAACGATGAGAGAGGAGTCGTGATGTTGGTGGTGGTGGTGGCGGCGGTGGAGGTGGTGGTGGTGGTGGTGGCCACCGCCGTGAGGCCTTGTTTCTAAAGAATCATCAAGTGGGTCTTTAGGAGAAGAGGAATCATAGTCTTGTGGCTGTGGAGTCTCACCTTTTTCACCCATAATAATAGGGGAAAGAAATAAAAAGGAATTTTGAAGTTATGGGCCCAAAGGGAAAAAAGAGAGTAAGAAACCAAAGTGTTTAGAGAAGAACAAGAGGCAGCAACATTGGAGTTGGGGAGAGAAGAGAAGAGAAGAGAAGAGAAGAGAAGAGTTGTTATTAGTTAAAACATAAAAATGGGATTTCAGTCCTTTTTCTTGTTGCAGCTTGTCTTGGGGTTTGAAGTGGCCTATTTTTGCTATATTACGGTCAAGTCGTAGAAATCCATTATAAAAGTGCTGAGAGAGGGGGCACCAATAGGCATGCTAAGTAAAAGCATGTAATAAGTAATAGCTAATAACTAAATCAAACCGAACACAAAAAAAAAAAAAATAATAATAATAATAATAATAATAATAATTACATTAATTTTAAAAAAAAAAAAAAAAAAAAAAAAAAAAAAAAGAAAAAAATAAAAAATAAAAACAAAAAAAAAACAAAAAAAAAAAAAAAAAAAAATAATAATAATAATAATAATAATAATAATTACATTAATTTTAAAAAAAAAAAAAAAAAAAAAAAAAAAAAAAAGAAAAAAATAAAAAATAAAAACAAAAAAAAAACAAAAAAAAAAAAAAAAAAAAATAATAATAATAATAATAATAATAATAATTACATTAATTTTAAAAAAAAAAAAAAAAAAAAAAAAAAAAAAAAGAAAAAAATAAAAAATAAAAACAAAAAAAAAACAAAAAAAAAAAAAAAAAAAAATAATAATAATAATAATAATAATAATAATTACATTAATTTTAAAAAAAAAAAAAAAAAAAAAAAAAAAAAAAAGAAAAAAATAAAAAATAAAAACAAAAAAAAAACAAAAAAAAAAAAAAAAAAAAATAATAATAATAATAATAATAATAATAATTACATTAATTTTAAAAAAAAAAAAAAAAAAAAAAAAAAAAAAAAGAAAAAAATAAAAAATAAAAACAAAAAAAAAACAAAAAAAAAAAAAAAAAAAAATAATAATAATAATAATAATAATAATAATTACATTAATTTTAAAAAAAAAAAAAAAAAAAAAAAAAAAAAAAAGAAAAAAAAAAAAAAAAAAAAAAAAAAAAAAATTAAAAAAAAAAAAAAAAAAAAAAAAAGTAAGAGATTTGGGAGATGTAGGTTCAAAAATTATGTTTTCATTTTTAATATGTACAAAATACAAATCTAAAAATTGACAATTACTTCATCGAATAATGGAGACAAATGTAGGTGAAAGATATAGAAATAAGGTGAGTTGTTATTAAGTTTTATTTTATTATTTTTTTAAATTTTGTTAAGAATTAAAGGAGAGATGAGAAGGTAAGTAGAGACTGAAAAAGAAATAAAGAGAGAGAGAGAGAAATGAGTGTTAATTTTGATAATATTATATATGTGGGAGGCTAAGTAAGTATGTAAGTAAGTAAGATGTGGACTGTTCGAATCGATGGCCTCTGCTCCAATGACGTGCTCTTGGCACTTTATGGCCACGTCTTGGCATATTTCAGTCACTATCAAACACACCTTCCTCTCTCTCTCTCTCTCTCTCTCTTCCTCTTGCCAATGCACACATTACTCTTATCATATTAAATTTCAGCAAATCGACACATTTTCATCCCATTGTGATCATTTTCATGATACATTAAATATAATCAATAAATTTTCTTAATATAGTTATACTATAAATTATTAAAACTTTAACTTATAAAACTTAAAATGTTTGTTTATTAATCTAAATATTTTTTATTTCATAAATTCCTAACACCTATCTTATAAAACTTAAAATGTTTTTTTTTTTATTTTTTTTTTTTATCTATTTTCTACCATTGGCTTTAATCGCGTTGGGTAATATTTTTAGAGATAATAATTAAGTGTATAGAAACATTTTTATATTTATTAATGATAGACTCTATTACTGAAAGACTTCTATCAACGATATGGTCTATCATTGATTGATCCCTATAGAATTTAAATTTTGTTTTATCTACAAATTTTTTTTATATTGTACTATATCTACAAATATTTTACATTTGATTGCTATATTTGCAATTATCACTCATTTTAAACTCTTTTTTATTCACTTTCAAGCGTAGAGTGAGTGTTTATTTGGTGGGTATGTCTTATATCACATGCTAAGATGGACAAAAATAGAATAGCTTTGTTTCAAAATTATTCGTACGAATATAATGAGTTTTGGAATATCAACATAAATCTTATCTATCATACCTTGTAAGCGAGAAAGGATTTTTTTAAAGTTGTCTTGCAAAGATAACCTTGTTTTTTCCTATCCCTTTTTTAGTTTAATATCACGTAGATTCGGAAGAGATTCAACCCTCTAGTCTAAAGTGGAGATTGTTAAAGAGCGAAAGAAAGAAAAATCAAATTAGCCTAAAGAAGATAAAGAATAATTAACTTTTCAGATAGTTAAATCTATAGCAACTAAGTCCAAAATATTTACATATATAATATAATACAAAACAATTTTTAGATATAACAAAATTTAGATTCTACTTTCAAAATCTATCAATAATAAACCATGTCATTAGTAGTGGTCTATCAATGATAGATCACATATAGCTAACAGGAGTCTATCAGTAATAGACCATATGACTAGTATGAGTCTATTAACAATTGAATTATTACTAATAGATTATTTATATTTGCACTGTTTTAAAAATATTGTTATACACTTAATTATTACCCTAAAAGTGCTACCTAACATAATTACCATGATTTTTAATGGTATGAGGTCTTTTGAGTGAAATAAAAAATAAAAAATTGTGAAGGGCACTTATGCCCGAACTGAACAATATTGTTTTATTGTGAAGATACATGGAGATATTCGTTACTCTTAATCATAATAATTGTTATCGAATCCATGGTCTAAACACAGCTATGTGTCAAAGTGGTTTTAAGACTTTGAATAAAGAGAATTTGTGAGCCTCAAGCACGTTATATGTGGGAGTTCTCCATTTGCATTGGTAAGAGCAATTGTAATTTGTTAACTAGAAGTGTGATATCATACTATTGTAGAAATACTACAATATGTATAGAGTCTATTGTCCTCAACAAAATCTTTGACTTTCGAGCAAGACTATATGTTTAATCTAATGACTTATACTCAAAGTTAGCAGAAAGATAACATTGCTAAAGAGTAACAAAATTATGAAAAATATTGAACCCGATAATTGGGCCACACCATTTTTTGTGCTAAAAAGTTTGTTCTGTTTTTTTTTTCTTCCTCTTGTGTTGTTAGACTGGACAAAAAACAAAAAAATAAAAAATAAATCCCAACTAGCTAGATGGCTTATAGGTTAGTGGATGAAATATTATTTTTTGTTCCCATACTATCAAGTTTGTTCAATTTTAGTCTCTATATTTTATTTTTCGTTGCTCAATTTTAGTCTTTATACTTTCAATAAATCTCAAATTTAGTCTTTCAAAATTAATTTTTCTAAAAAATGACTAAACAGCAATAACCATGTTCATGCTAGAAAATAAAATATGTGAATATATTTTCAAAATTTGTAGTAAAAATGCTATAGATAACAAAAGAATTTTTAAAAAAATCAACAATAAATTATTATTGGAGACTAACTTTAAGATTTATTAAAAATATATAGACTAAAATTAAACAATTAAAAATATGAGTAGGGACGATATTAAACAAACTTCAAATTATAGGTACCAAAATTGTATTTTAATTCAGATTTATTTGCCTAAACATAATTTATCATAGTTTATTTCACGATAAATTATCATTATTATTAATTCTACAAGAACAAATAGGAGCCACCTTGTTTTGTTTTGTTTTGTTTTATTATTATTATTATTATTTGGCATCTTCTTAAAGTCCCATAGACAAACCCCTCTTTCTGTATTGTAAAAATAACTCAACTATTTTGCAATTAAAGGCATCTACATTTCTAGCTAGCAATATCCTCCAAACTTCCTTGAAAACATGTACACAAAGTTTTATGCTGGCATTTAAATGACACACAAACACATTTCCACATACACTATCCCAAAAGGCAATCATTTTATTTATTGAGCAATCAAGGAAGCAATAAATTTTCATAAATTTACATTTTTACTTTTTACACAAAAATTTTCAATAATAAAAGTGTAGATATAAAAACTAGAGAAAAAATGTCCAAATCTAAACTTATATATACTCTTTAATTTAAGGTCATAAATTGCCCTTTTCCATTTTTGCTTGATGGTATCTCCTTTATTGCTTGACACGTGTTTAGATGTTAAAGGGCCGAGAGATGGGAAAAAAACAAAAAAACTTAAATTGATCTGCTTTCCTTTATTTATTTATTTATTAATTATTTTATTTTGGTTAGAATTGTGATGAAAAGCTCTGATAAAAAAAATACATATTGTGGCCTTGCTACTTTTTTTTTTCTATGGCCTTACTATTAGAGTCAACACTTCGTAGAATAAGACATTTTAGTTGAAGTCAAACTTAGGAAGATTTAGGTTGATGAAGGGTAAGGAATTAGCCTATTTGTCCAAACAACGTGCAAAGGGACAAATCTCACCTAAGACAGTGGAAGCCAACCGTGAATGATATCCAATAATAATAATGACTAGAAATCCCTACAATAATAGTACCATTTCTAACCTCTCTTCTCTACAAACATATCTCTCCAACACGTAGAACACTAGTCTTTGTCCACCAACCAATTTTTACTTTTTTTTTATTATTTTTTTTTAAATAAAATTAGATGGTATAATTAAATTTGTCTTTACTCCATCAACTTAAATTTTTGAATTAATCAGTAAATTAATATTGTATCAAAGTAGGAAGTCCAGAAGGTCTTATGTTTAACTTCTTTTAATGCTTGTAAAATATAAATAAATATCATATATTTAGTTTGATATATATGAATACGAACACTAATAATAATATTCGTAACTTAGTTTGGGAGTAGAAAAAAAATAATTATTAACCTAAATAAATTTTATAAAATTCATAGTTTACAAAAATATTCATCAATGTCAATATTTTGTCGATATATTCATCAATACGATATCGATAAAATTGAAATGTTGATATCAATATCGACATCAATATTTTAATTTTTGACTAGCATCGATAACAGATTCAATCAAAGGTTAGGTTGAATTCACTTCCAAGCCCATGCCCTCATGAGTTTACAGCCACTGTGAACTTAGGCTTGTATATATATATGTGTCAATTTGCCCATTATAATTTCTTCCTTTATAGCTTATGTCACAATGCATATATATTGTTTTCTAGTGATGTTAGCCCATTATATATTATATGCTCCACCACCCACACCATCCCTTCTTTCCATGGTCAACCATTTCCATCTTGCTAACTTTCTTAACAAGTTGCTCTGTGTAATGCACATGGTCACCTTAGTCAACTTCCACGGTCTACACACAACAGAGCTTTAGCTTAGACATTAGGTCAATGCTCCAAGTTGTATCGTTATATAAATTACTTCAATAAAGATGTATGATCTATTTAGAATGATTTTTTGAAGCGGTACGAACACTTAAAAATCATCTCTTTTAAACATTTAAAGAGTTAAAACAAATTCATAGTAGTAGAAGTCTACCTACTTCAAAAATGCAAGTATTCAACAACACCCTTTTTCACCACTTGTTAGTGTTATGTCAATTACAATTGACATCTGAGTTCAATCTTTTACACAAAATCACTTTTTTTTTTCAATTAAAATGTATTTTGCAAAGAAAAAGTATTAATTAGGAACTTCTTAGGTCTTTCAAACTACACAAGATGAGGATTATTTTGAAGGTACAATGTTATGAAATAGAAAATAATAAGAAAAAAACATAAATATAGAGAAATAATCGACACAGAAATTTACATGGTTCACCAAAGTGTTGCACCCACAAGTAAAAGAAGAGAGCAATTTTACTATTCGAGAGAAGTATCATATTACAGATTACAAAGGCACCTCCAATGTTAAAAATTTTATATATAGTGCACTCTTTGAGACCTTACATATTTGGTCGTTCAAAGCTTCATATAGCAAAGATGTAAGATATTTCAACAGTGAAGTAAGGGAGAAAAAGAAAAAGGAAAGCCTACCAAAAAAACAGAAAAAACTTTAGTATGATGAATTCATAAGTTGATTGTATAATGGTTTGGTATAATGTGTGTTGGGCACCATAAGTAAGGACTCTTTTGTCTAGTTTCCTATTGGGTGTTATGCCTAGATATTGTTTTCAAAGTTTTAGGCCCACAAATCCATGTCCTTCTCATATGGAAAAATAAAGTGCCTTTTCTTTTATACTTTTGTTCCATTATTTCATTTTATGGAAAAAGGGATGGATGACTTCCTTGCAACACTACAAAAGCTTTTACCTTTAAATCATTTATATATATCATAGAGGCCAGAAAGGTCTTGTAAGGTAACTCAAGAAATATCATGTCTCTATGCTCAAAGCATTATTGTGGAATAGAATTTGTCAATCTTTAATACTCATTTCTCTATCCAACAGTAATGGTGAATATGTATATCAAATTATTTGCTTGATAAAATATTTTCTTTTTATATTTTAATTCAATTTTGAACTACTTTGAATAGTATTTATTGTTATTTCCCCCTCTGATGTGCCGTTAAAGTAACAATTATTAATGTATCTGGCCTAGAAAATGCATTATTGTGCCTACATATGCATAACCTTTATTTCAGTAAGTACACATAGTGGTAGGTTGAAAAATTACATGGGATTCATTATATGTGGTATTCCTGTTCTAACAATGTGGTAGGGTAGTTAGTAGAAAATGGTATTTATATAATCAATTCAAACACCTAGAGTTAATAGATAAGATATCAATTATTATTCAAAAGCGATGTTTTAATTTTTACTCTATGTAGTTACTCAACAAATAAAAATAAGAGTAATTAGAATGGGTAACACTTTTAGAACTAATAATTAAATGTATATCAACATTTTAAAAGAATGGCAGATATAGCAAAATTTATCTATGATAGCTAGATTCCATTGTTAATAAAATCTATCATTGGTAGACTTCGAGGATTAGATCCAAATTTTACTATATATACAAAAAAAAAAATTTGTATTATGCTATATATACTAACATTTGAGGTATGATTGTCATATTTGTGAGAGTTACATCAAAATGATTTATTTGAATAAATTTAATTAAATATAAAAGTACAAAAGTCAACCTGACTTGGTGAAATTAACCTTCTAATTATAAATTCAAGATAAAATTTTAAAATTAAATGATAGTTTTAAAACAATTAATTTTTTTCTTTTAATTGGACTGAACATTCTAATGTTCTTTTCTAATGTGATACGAAGACTCTGCTTAAGAAATTAAGGGTTAAGATTGGATGGGTTAGACATTTTAAGCCCAATCATTGTTTGAGGTAAGGATCTAAGAAGTTACGCTTCCTAGATCTTTTTCCATGAGTTTGAATAGGAAACACTATTCAAACTCATTGTTTTACCCTTTTTTGTTTTCCTTTAATTTAATTCAGGAAGTTTGTCGACCAACTTTCAGAACCACCTTGGATGACCATCGTCGATCAACTTCGGCCGTCACATCTAGTGACCGCAGTCGTCCAACTCTAGCAGCCACTTTCGGCGACCACTACAAGCCAACTTCGATCCCACCTCCAATGATTGCCACCGGCCATCTTCCGACGACTCCTCCCCCCTTACCTTCGTTGGCGAACTTCAGACCACCAACTTCGCCGCCCAACCTTAGACTGCCACCTCTAGCGACCTCCACCGACCAACCTTGAAAACATTAATAAAATAGTAATTGCATTGGATAGCACTTTTATGAGTAATAATAATGTGCATAGCAACATTTTTAAAAAATTGCAAATATAGCAAAATCTATCAATGATAAGCTCTGTCATTGATATACTTCTATTAGAGATATGGTCTATCATTGATAGACTTTAAAAGCAAAATCTAAATTTTGTTATATTTGCTTTCCTTTTCTTTTCTTTTTTTTTTATTTTTTTTTTATTTTTTGCATTGTGTTATATCTACAAATACTTTGAACCTGATTATTAGATTTGCAACTTCTCGTTAATAAAACACTCTTAGTATATTAAAAACTAAACAAACTTGTATATAAAAACACTTTTAAGAAAGAGTTGTCAAACACATGTGTGTTTTTATTTTAAAAAACTTCTCGTTAATAAAACACTCTTAGTATATTAAAAACTAAACAAACTTGTATATAAAAACACTTTTAAGAAAGAGTTGTCAAACACATGTGTGTTTTTATTTTAAAAAGTTTTTCTTAAAAGTGTTTAAATAAAAATAAGTTTTTGAAAAACATTTTTTTCCTACGTCATTCCAAACAAAGTCATTGGCTGCAATTTTATAATTAGGTATGTTTATTTAGGTTATTTGTGTAGAAAACTCTAATTTAATCTAATAATATATATATATATATATTTTTTTTTTCCGTTGGTCAATTTAACTAGCTCGAAAACTTAAAATCATTTTTTAGACGTGAAGATTTAAAATGTTGGAAACAACCTAGTGGCCAAATAAAAGTCAAAAATAAAAAATTATAATTTTTTTTTATAAATTATAGTTTTTCAATAATTGAATTTAACATAAAAATACTAGTTTATTTCAATTTTATTTAGCATATTATGGTAAAAAAAAATCATTTTCAAATTAGTTAAAAGTGACAAAAGTCAACGAAATTTTATAGTAAAATTAAAATATCAAATTATTAAAACAATAAATTAAATAAAATTATAATTTTAGTTAAAATCTCTATTTCAAAATGCAAAAAGAAAATTATTATTCTAAATCTTTTATTTTATTTTAAACTTAACTATATTAAAATAATTAAGATGAAAAATTTAAACCAATCTAAAATCTAACCACTTATTAAATACAAGAAAATATTTCACAAACTTAAGATTCATAAATCTGCACTTCATTCCCAAGATTTCTAAACTTGCACTCCGAACACAGACTTCTTAAACTCATACTTCCAAGCTACCTAAACCTCCCAACCTAAACTCATGCTTAAGATTCCAAACTTGTAAGTCGAAAGCCCCATAAAGTGCAAATTAATGCACCCCAAAACAACCATTATCTTGACATAGAAATTGTCACACAAGGAACAGAGACGATTACTTGGAATAAATAAATTCATTAAGAGAATATAAATATCAACGCTTTTGAGAGAAATCTTTTTCACTCTCTCAATACTCACTCACTTTTCTTCACTCTAAGTTTGTTTAACTCTCTAGCTTTTTTCTTTTCTTCCCTTTTCTTTTCTGACTTACAAATGAGAACATAACTTTTAATTATAGGTGTGAGATCTATGACCCAATTAGCTAGATTTTTCTAAGCCTTTATTATATTTGAAAGTAACCCAAATATTTTTTACTTTTTCTTTATTTAAGAGAGTTCTCTAGAATTTTTTGGATCCTAAAAAAATACTAGAATGTTCCTTAAACATTCCTTTTGACATACTTATTTGCAATCTTCTAAGTAAATCTAAACATATCTAATATTTACATTTAAGTTTATTTATGAAGAAAGTTCTAGAGTAGTTAGGGGATAGTGCCTATTTCTTCTTCTTCCTAGTTTATCCTTCAAATTTCAATCCATTATTAAAACTAAATGAATCAAATAATATACTCTTTTTTAATCAATCAAATAATATAGTTAAAACATTATCAATTATTATCTTTTATTTATTTTTTTATTTTTTTTTAAATTTAGAGAATAAGAATCCGCACGAATGCAGAAGACATCTCAACTAAGTTAATAATACCTCTAACCAAAAATTTATAATATGTACTGTTCACATTATTTATGGCCTAACAAAAGTTAAAATGACATCCAATTAATTGCACATATAAAATTATAAATGCAGGGGTAGAAGGCCCAAATTAATTAACACATTAATGCGCTCTAACTAACTTCTCTTGCACCATCCACACCATTTAATTTTACACACTTTTTTTAAGTTCTAGGTTGCCTGTTAATTGCATGATCACTAAATTATGATATTACCTTTAATGTGTATTAATTTAATTGATTTTATGAGCATTATATTGATTTTCCCTACGTGGTATCAGGCACTAATTCTCACATTTGTATATTTGTTTAAAGTAATTGGAATGCATCACCCCTCAGAGCAAATAACTAAATGTATAACAATATTTTAAAAAAATTACAAATATAGTAAAATCTATTAATAATAGGTCTTTATTATTTCTACTTTTATTAAAGATATGATCTATCACTAATAGATCCTCAAGATTGAATTTAAATTCTATTATGTTTGCAAGTTTTTTTTTTTTTTTGTATTATATTATATTTGCTAATATTTCAATTTATAGATTGCTATATTTGCAACTACCCTGTTAAAATATTTTAATGGTTTAGGTTGAGATAAATTAAAATATAGACCAAGTAAAAGTTAGTTGTTCAAGATATTTTAACTCTATGTTGTGGATATACTAAAGTGATTGAAGGAGTGGGGTTGATAAGATGAATAACTAAATTAAAGGATATTCTCGTAGTATATGAGTACCAGGTCTGCGTTTTCATTAAAAAATAATAAATAAATAAATAAAATCTTGTACAATGGTCATTGCTGGAAAAAAAATAATAATAATAAAAGACACGATCATCAGCTGCAAAATCAAGGTTCGAAATATTGGCAGAAATTAAAAAGAAATGAGAAGGTAATTACAAAATAATATCAAATATTGGTAATTTAGTTGTATGTGGTTTTTTTCAATTTTGGTTTCTTAAAAATGAAAGATTTAGATGGTAAATGAACAAAACTTACATCAATTAAATTTTGAGGTAAAAGAATGTAAAATTTTAATATAAACACTTTGAATGAAGTAAAAAATAAATAATGTTATTTTTCTCAAATGTTGTTACTTGGAAATGAAAGCTTTGAGATGAAATGATATGAAAATTCAATAGAAAAATGTTTGAACGGAGTTAAAAATAAATATACGTTCTTTTATCTTAATTTAGGTTTCTTGGAAATAAAAAACTAAAATTTGGGTAGTAAGAACTTCTATATCTAATTGCTAAAAAAAGAAAATAGAAATTCCGAAAAATAAGAGAAAAATAAAAATTTCCCCTTCCCGTGTGGCGAAACTCGGAGATTTCAACCAAAATTTTACACTATGTGCAGAGTTGAATGGGTGACCAAGAGTGGAAGACATGCCATATCTTACTTACCAAGGCATACAGAAAAATTTGAGGAGATTGGCCCACATAAAACATACACCAATCCTTGATTAAACGCTCTAAACTTTTAAGTTTTGTATTTACATATCCTCATAGTTTCTCTGATTCTAGTAGTCTCTCTTTATATTACACAAAGACCATCTACAGACACACATTCACTCACTGTCACTCATCTTCAAACTCAGAAAAGAAAAATAAAACCTAGGAGAAAGAGATGGAGAGAAAAATTGTACATCCCCATATACTTGATATTATAACTTGATATATTAACATATCACATGATATATATATCAAAAGGCTTGTCAAGCCCACACTTTCTTTTCTTTTTTTTTTTTTTTATTAGTTTTTTTTTTTTTTTCTAAATGGATTTTGTGGGGAAATAGTACAGACAACCGATTAATACTTTTTATTTTTTTTTTTTTATTAGTTTTTTTTTTTTTTTCTAAATGGATTTTGTGGGGAAATAGTACAGACAACCGATTAATACTTTTTATTTTTTTTTTTTTATTAGTTTTTTTTTTTTTTTCTAAATGGATTTTGTGGGGAAATAGTACAGACAACCGATTAATACTTTTTATTTTTTTTTTTTTATTAGTTTTTTTTTTTTTTTCTAAATGGATTTTGTGGGGAAATAGTACAGACAACCGATTAATACTTTTTATTTTTTTTTTTTTATTAGTTTTTTTTTTTTTTTCTAAATGGATTTTGTGGGGAAATAGTACAGACAACCGATTAATACTTTTTATTTTTTTTTTTTTATTAGTTTTTTTTTTTTTTTCTAAATGGATTTTGTGGGGAAATAGTACAGACAACCGATTAATACTTTTTATTTTTTTTTTTTTATTAGTTTTTTTTTTTTTTTCTAAATGGATTTTGTGGGGAAATAGTACAGACAACCGATTAATACTTTTTATTTTTTTTTTTTTATTAGTTTTTTTTTTTTTTTCTAAATGGATTTTGTGGGGAAATAGTACAGACAACCGATTAATACTTTTTATTTTTTTTTTTTTATTAGTTTTTTTTTTTTTTTCTAAATGGATTTTGTGGGGAAATAGTACAGACAACCGATTAATACTTTTTATTTTTTTTTTTTTATTAGTTTTTTTTTTTTTTTCTAAATGGATTTTGTGGGGAAATAGTACAGACAACCGATTAATACCTGATATGGTATTACTATTGTATACAAAATTCAATTTTAAATGATCAAGTTGCATTGCCTAAAACTTATTAGTTTATAACTTGAGCTTCTTTATAACACAAAGAATACATTCCTATTTATATCCATACGAATGTTCTTAGTATATTTTGATAAAAGACAATAGAACATTTACTTATTTCTACACAAGTATGATATTGTGCATGTTGAGTATAAATTTTCATGGTCTTGCTTTTGAAATCATTTAAAGGGTCTCATTCTAAAGAAGATAATTGTGTTCACACTTATATATCCATGATCACTATTCTCTTTTACCTAATAAATGTAGGACTTTATTTGCACCTAACAATCTTCTGCTTGAACAAAGTACTGCCCAAGTCTTTCCCTTATCGTTCCACTCTCAGCTGCCTACAAAAGCTTGCTCTTATCAAAATTAGAGAAGCAAAGTAAAATGGAGCACAACTATAGAACACATTGTGGAATGTACTTTGCATCAATCACCCATCACACCCTTATAAATTTCCTCCCCTAGAATAAAGATATACTCCTCTATTAGTTAATCCAACCTAAGAGGTCTATGTATTATCAATCCAAGTCCACCCAAACTCTACTTGCTTTGTTTACACGTTGCTACACTATTTTTGTATGAAATCACTGAGATCTCACCCACACAACTTGGGTTTAAATTAGGCTCTAGTGTCAATTGAATAAGGAAAAATAAAACCTTTATCTATCTCCACAATGGTATGATACTGTTCACTTGAGACATAAACCCTCACGATTTTACTTTTAGAATCACCCAAAAGGTCTTAAATTCAACGAAGATAATTGTTCACACATTAACTATGTGGAACTTGATTTGCACCTCAAATATTTTACTCTCACTCACATCTCAGAAAAAAATTATAGGAGCTACACTAATTCAGTACAAGATTATTAAAATTAAGCAGTCGTTTTATTAGAAATAATATACTTCACCAGGAAAAGAGATGTATATGAGAAACATACATCAAAATAAGCAGCAGGGAAAGTTACCAAAAGAAGAGTTAAAAACCAAGCAGACCAATTTAGAGCAATAATAGTTTAAATCAAGTTTGGTTTAACTAAAAAGTCATTAAAGTCTTACCTAATCATACTTAAAAAGGGAAAAAATAGAAAAAAAAAAAAAACTCTTGTGTAGCCCCTACTGTACCCACTTAAATGTTGACATGTGTCAACATATTTTTTTTAAAGTAATAATTTTTTTTTGGTTAAAAAGTGGGGAGCATTTGACGTAGGCTGCACCTAAGTATTCCATACTAACTTTATCTCATTTTCTCCTAAGCTGGGTCAAGAGAAAGGAAAAGAAGAAAAGAGAACCAATATTTAAGTGAAGGAATAGAGATTTAGCTCTAATAGTAGTAAGGCACGCAAAACTTGAGATTCGAAGGGATAGTTTATAAAAAGATTCTTTTCAAATATAGCAAAATGAACTAAAATATTTATAAATATAGCAAAATGAACTAAAATATTTACAAATATAGCAAAATTTCATTATCTATCATAGTCTATCTGTGTCTTTGGCAATTAATTGTAAATATTTTCAGCAATTTTATCATTAGATATAAATTTTTCTTTTTATAAAATGTCCAAACAAATGTAATTTAAGTGCCAATCAATTTAGAGTTGTTTACAGGAATGGTAATGGAATGAATTGAGAGCTTTACCATATTTTTATTTCACTTAATCATATAATCTAATTCATAATTCACAGGTGGTATTGTTATTACACATTTTATTTTTCATTATACACCATTTACCCTTTCTCTCTCCTTTAGTCTTTTATTATTTTATTATTTTTTAGCCCTTCCTCTGGCCTCCCCTCCCATACTCTCGCTTTCCCCCTCCCCCTGTCTCATACCAATTTTTTTCAAACAAACTAACAATCTCTCTCGATCCGCCTCTCTCTTTAGAGAAGAAGAAAAAAAAAAAAGAACCTAGAAATTTTTAGACAACTTATCAAACTTTATACTCATTTTTTCCCTCATCCTAAGGCTTTTCATAAATCCCTTACTTTCTTCTTTTCAATCCCCCATATTAAACTTTGTCTTCTTCCATCTCTTTTCAATCCAGATTCCTCATCAACCATAATTACTAGTTTCATTTCTGGATCACATTACAAGAATTCAACTATGCTTGTCTGCAGTTCATCAATCAATTACTCTTTCCCTCTCCATCCTGCTTTCCTTCTTGCTCTCTGTCCCACTTAATCCGTTCTTGCTAAGGGTGATAGTCAGTAAAGAGATCCAAACTGATGTCTAATAAAAAAACATAATCAATAGATTGGATTTTATTTGGTTCGGTTTATTATTAGTTTGGTTCTCGATTTTTTACATTTTTTTTCTTCCAAATTTTAATTTGTATTTTCAATTTTGTTTTGAATGGGTCCTTTTTGCTAATTTTTTAAAATTAAAATCGGGTCCATTTCTTTTTTTATAGATTGAAATTGGACATATTTTTTCTTGGCACTTTCTAAATTAAAACATACACACTCCATAATAATTAGTCTTTTTTCTAAACAATAAATATATATAGACGATGAAGATTAAAACAGTAAAGGATACCTAATCTTATACTTTATTATGTTTTCATGGGTATATATACGCTCGGATCAGTTTGATTTTGATTGGTTTTTCCAATCAGAATACGATCCAAACAAATACTTTATTTGTTTTCTCCAAATACAAACCAATAAGTTTGATTTTATACTAAAAAACCAAATCAAATCGGTAGCGGTTTGGATTGGTTTAGTTTTGCGACTTTTTTGTTTTTTTGTTGCACTCCTAATTCTCGCTCTCCAACTTTTGCTCTATAGCTAAAGCGATGTAACACGTAGCAAGAGATTTTCCTCGCTCTCAACCCCCTCCTAACTCTTCTCACTCTTGCTTTGCCTTTTTTTTTTTTTTTTTTCTCTTCCTCTTATCTTAAGGGACGAAGAGCTATGTCGAGAATTTTTCCTTGAAACCACATGGATTTGGTACTTCTCCAGTTTAAGATTGCTAGGTGAGATTATTATTAATTTTTAAAATAAAAACGAATATATCATTTTTTTAAATAATGTACAAGCGACACATTATTAGCATCATCATCCTACCTTAAAATATAATTAATTATAATATATATAGTTTTTTAAGAAAATAAAAAATATATATTTATAATAATCTATACATATCTGTTAGAAATATTCAAATCATGATTATTGTGAAAAAAAAATCTAGAATGAAATTGAAATTCAGATTAGAATATCAAAACTTAAAATAATTACTATTTCTTTTATTAAAAATGTATAAGTTTAAAAATAAATAAAAAATAAAGCATCATAAGATCAATTAAAAAAATATTTAAAAAAAAAAAAAAAAAATATTAGAGAATATTATAAAAAAAAAAAAAAAAAAAAAAAACATAAAGACAAATAAAAAAAAATTTAAAAAAAAAAAAAAAAAGTATTCGAGTGCATTATAAACACAACACCATCAATAGGTATATCTATTTGATGATTATTCAACTAAGAGATTATCTAAATACCATTAAAACTCAATTTTCTTTACAATGAATGGCACTTAGATTCGAAAGGGATAGATAAATACAGGGTGATTTGAACACAAAATATTGATTTTATATTCCTATTAATTATTTATCGAAATATACAGAGGAAGTAGAACATAAAAGTATGGCAGATAGTTACGAATTATGATGAATTCACAATGCTTGGTGCAATTAATATCACAAACCGACAAATAAAAAAAGAAAAAAGTCCAAATAATAATAAGTAAAAGTAAGAAAATATAAGAGGAAGAGGAAGAGGAAGGAGGAAGAGGAAGGCGCAGTAAGCAGTAGTAAACGTGAGCCTTGGAATTTGGTAAATGTATATGCTTATTTTGTGTGTTTGCGTGCAAATAAAGCTGCTACGTTGTTGAAATTGACCATTCATATAAATGCTCTTATTTCCTTTACCCTTTTTAATTTCTTTAAACCGTTAAAATGGGGGTATCTGAAAACCACGACCACCCAACCCTACCCCTTCAACTTTAGACCGCCTCCCCTAAACCCTAACCCTAACCCTAACCCTAACCCTAAAACCCTTTTTTCTTTTAATGGGATTGTGAACCCACTCTTTCTTTTTTTGCGTGGATTGGGCAATACTATGTATTTATGTTTTTCTCATCCACATCCAAACCCTTTCTTTTAAATTTCGGACCAAAACAAAAGGGGGCCTCCCTTCTTCATCTTTTCAATCCATGCATGCCCTATTTGGGTTGGTATAACCCTTCTTTTCTTTTTCCTCTGCTTTTTAACTACACAAATTGTACTTTTGAGATATGGGAATTGGGAACAACTCAAAAAATATGTTTTCTTTTCTTTTCTAGGGGGCCTCTCTTACCCTCTGTCTTTCCCTTTTTCCATGATTTTTTTTTTCTTTTCTTTCTTTTTAAACGAGACTTAGGTGTACTCTAGATTGCATTCAACTTAATACATCACTTTCAATTACAACAAATGAAACGAAAAAGATGTTTTAAATAAAAAAAAAAGAAAAAAAATTGTCATGTGATAACTTTTGATTAGATATTTACATAAGTTGTCTAAAGAAGTACAACGTGGGTAATTATCCAACTTTTCTTTTTCCTTTTAATTTTTAATTTCTAATTTTATCTTACTACTCTTCTTTGTGTATTGCTTTGGTATTGAGTTCTTTCACATAAAAGAAAGGCATTTAAAGCTCACTAGTGCCCTTCTTCTTCTTCTTCTTCTTCTTCTTCTTCTTCTTTTTTTTTTTTTTTTTCTCTTTTTCTTTTTCTTTGCCTCCTCTTTCCGGCCGTGCCCTACAAAAGCCAAACCTAACTCCACTCTTTTCCTTGCTTTATTATTATTATTTTTTAATGTCTTCTTGCAGGTTTCGCATGCCCTAGCTTAGCTTTCCAGAATCTATAATTTTATCTCTCCACAAGAATTTTGAGAAATTATAATATGAAGTTAATTATAATATGAAGTTGTGTCGTCGTTTACGAGAATGACAAAATGATTAGAATATTATAGTCTTTGTTAATTTTTTTTTTTTTTTTTAATTTTGAAAATTAATTAATTTTTTTTAATTATTACAATGGCTTGCATCTTTCTAGTTGAATCCTTGCTCAAATTCTAAAAGAAAAACAAGTATTCAGCAACTATTTTTTTCTAATTTTCACCAAATGATTTGATTTTTGAAAATATGGTAAAAAGTAGATAACAAAACATGAAATTTAGAGGTGAAAAGATGTTAATAAGCTAGTTTTCAAAAACTAAAACCAAAAACCAAAACAGTCACCAAGCGGCACCTATTTTATTCAATTCTCTTATGAATTTGGTACAAATTTTGGTGGTTGGGCTCAATTATTTGGAGGGGGGGGGGGTATTTTTTTATCCTAAAGTTTGAGATTTGAGTTTTAGTTTTCATTTGGTGTCCAAGTGTAACTCTTGGTACACAAGTCCAACAATTTGGCCAAGTGGTCTAAATACAAAAGGGCGTGGGTTCAAACTCCGTAGCTGCTAACCTTTTTTAGAGCAATCTGAAATTTTTCGAGCAAGTATGTGACTGACACATTCTTAATATACTCCTCATGTTCTACCAGCAAATACATTCAATAAAATAGCAAGCAAGGGCTAGAGAGAAGCCCAAAGAAAGAAGACAGCAGGCATGATTAATTGTTGCATAAAACAGCAAGATTAAAAGCGACAGCATAATCTACTTTTCATTTCCTCTATAAAAGTATGAACAATGGTTTTTTCTTTTTTTCTTTTTTCCACAAGACGTGGAATGGGTGAATATCAATGTCACTGAAGTCGATAATTTCAATCCAACTACTCATTTTGATAATATGAATGTACAGCTAAATCTGCACGTGTAAACAAAAATGAACATTTGTGAGTTGTGACATAATAATAATAAAAATAAAAAAAAACCTGCTTATTTTAAATTCAAATAATTTGTTTTGGCCATAATTAGTCCAACCTTTTTCCTCAATTTAAATTATTTGGAATTGGATATTGATTGAAGTCTGGCTAATAAAAGTTCATTATGATAAAGTACATTCTGCAATGAATAATCGACAACTCCCCGAGCTCTATTAATGATATAAAAGGTTATGACCACTATAATACGGCTGTGAGCGAATATATTAATTACAAGATCAATTCAACCCTTATCTAAGATCATAATTTAATGCGGTATTAAATTATCAATTACAAAATTTACTATTTTAATATCATATCATCTAATTCTATTAAAAAAAAAGAGAGTCACCAATATTTTATAAAAAAAATTATCTTAAATGACAAAATTAAAGAAAATATTTACAATTAATAACAAAATACAGTCTATTTGTGACAGATTGTAATAGATCGCGATAGATAATAAAATTTTACTATATTTGCAAATATCGTAATAGATCGTGATAGACAGTGAAATTTTGTTATATTTGTAAATATGGCGGTCTATCACATATAAACAGTAAAATTTTGTTATATTTGTAAATATTTTGATTCATTTTGCTATATTTGAAAATAGCTCTATTTTATAAGGTTTTATCTAATTTTAGTTCTTATACTAGATATTTGTTTACTTTTAATTTATGTATTTTTAAATGTCTAATTTTAGTTTTTGTATTTTCAATAAATATTAAATTTAGTTCATAAAAATTAATTTTTACAAAAAATGAATTAAATAATATAGTGTGTGATTATGTTTTTAAAATTTATAGTGAAATGTTAATAAATAACCAAAATTTATTTAAAAACCAACAAAAAAAAAGAAGGGAACTATCTTTATTATTCAAAGACTAAAATTAAACATTTAAAAGTACTATCAAAATTAAATTGAAATTTATATTTTAACATTAAAAATGTTGAATTACAATCTGATGGAAGTACCAGATCAGATAACTTTTAGAAATTTCAACTGTGAATTTATAATATTTTATTAATCCAAGAGAAATTAGAGATCGTATCATAAAAAAGAGCCACAGTTCAGAATGGGAGAAATTGCGTCAAATGAACTTAACTTTAAAAGTATATTTTTAATTATGTCTCAAATAACTTTATTTTTTGTTTGTAAATTTTTTCATTGTTTTTATCTTACCAAAATACCTTTATGACAATTAGTTATTATTATCTTCTATTATTAATGCAAAAGTTTTGGATGCTATTATTATGTAATTTATTTTGAATTTGGAGAATTAGCAAACAGTGTTCTTTTTTTTTAAAAAAAATCAATTGAAAATTTTTCGAACACGTTAATTTTCTTTTCCCATTTTATTTTTTGGTAGCAAAATTACAAAATTAACATTTCTTTGTCAAAATTTTTTTATTTTATTGTTTTTTAAATAAATAAAATTTCGTCATGGATTTCTTTTTTTCGTTTTTCGTATTCATTTTTCAAAAAGTTTGGGATAATTTTTTTTCCAGATTTATTAGTTTTACGCATTAGTTTCTAGACTTTGTTTTTAAACCATCATGATTTGTATACATTGATTTTTTTTTTCATTTTAAAAAAAATTCGGAGCATTAATTGTTTACGAAGTTATTTAATGATTTTTTCTTTTCAATATTTTTAGTGTTATTTTTTAAATAATAAAGAGTAGAATACTAAAATGTTATAATAATTGATATACTGTATAAAAATATCTATTTCGTGTCTGATTTATGCTGAAACCAAAAAGGAAAAAAAAGAAAAACTTTATTTGACTAAGTACTATCAATCAGACTAATTAATTATTATATATGATCAAATCTTTCTTCAGATAAAATAAATCCCACTTTGCTCAATTTAGAGGTGATAATTGATATGCCCAATGGATTGGCCCTTCTTAGCCCAATATTAAGTCTTTTTTATATTTGGGCCGCATGTATTGCTTTATTCAATCTTCACACTCATCATCACATTATATATTAAACCTTCTGCGCCCTGTGTGCCCTTTGTTGAGGTCATGCAAATTCCTAATCATACTCGTATCAATTTTTCATTTAATAAGTAATTTACATTCAAAATTTTAAAAATTTACCAACCCATTGAACTAAAATTTAAAAATTTAATGTCCTATTATATACTAAAATTCAATTTTTTTTGATAGATTAACTAATTTTAGAAAATAATGAATGAAACAAGAATATTTAGATACAAAATTGAATTTAAGCCAAAGTGAGCCTAGTTGAACAATAACTGGTATGCCTTTTTTTTCTAGAGGTCAAAAGTTTGATTACCTATTTCCACTATTGGTTGTAGTAAAAGAAAACTGAATATATAAAGACTTATTATGTATGGATGACTTTTATGTTGTAATTTTGATTTCATTTATTTTAACAAGTAACTAAAAAGGTAGAAGGATTAGTAGACACACACATGATTTTAACTAGGGAAGATACAAATAACAAAAATTCGAGAAAACCAAACCGAACAATTGGATTGGTTCGATTTTGTTTAAAAAATCCAAACCGAACCAAGTTATATAAATATACCTTAATAACCCCAAAATCCCTCATATTTACTTTCCTTCAGCCTTGATTCTTCATCTCCCACAATCCCACTTAAATACAAAATATATAGACTAGAGATATTTGACTTGAGAAGGAAAAGGAAAGACTACATGGGAAGAAAATGAAAAACGAATTCAAAGATAATGAAATGAAAGGGGGATAATATATAAATTCCAAAATTGAAGTCCAATCTCCATGCCTAATCTGTCCAGGGAGGTATGAATGGAAATGGCAAAACAAATCATTTAATTTGTTGCAAATTGTGTGGAAATTGTGAGACCTATTGGACTGAAATGGTAACTTGAATAATCCATTGGCGATTGCTATGGAAACGTTGATTAGTCTAGGTGAGGAATCTTGGGGCAAATACAAAGGTTGGAATGTAGAAGAAAAATAAGAAAATGGACAAAAGCAAAATTTAAAAAAAAAATAAAAAAAAAACCGAGAATCAAACCACATATGATTAAATCGAGAGAAAACCGAACCGATGGTTTTACCCTTTGTTAGACATTGGTTTGTTTCCTATTTTAGCTAAACTAATTGGTTTAATTTGGTTCTCGGTTTAGGCTAAAACTGAAGAAAACCAAAACCAATATCACCTCTACTCTTAACTAAGTAGTTACACCTTTAGCAACAAATTAGATTTTTACTTGGACCCAAACTTTCTGGAGGTGGATTGTAACAACAAATTTTTTTTATTAAAAAAAAAAAACTAACAAATTTGATTCAATAGACTTTTATCACTAGCGATTTGTAAATATTTTCAACAGTTTTGTTATTTAAAATAATTTTTTTATTTTTTTTAGAAAAATAGCATATACAAATAATATAAATTGTATTAATTTAAAAAGAAATTAATATAAAAGTTATGTAAGTTCAAATATATTAAATTAATTATAAATTAATAAATAATTGTTAAGGCATTTTTTAAACATTATGTAAATGTTTTTTTTTTTCTTTTTTGGAATAAAGATATGTAGTGCGAGTCAATAAATACACCCGAACATCTCAACTAGGTTGACACACTCGTAGCACCCTCATCATATCTTACTTCCTCGTGATTAAAGTAAAATTAAAAAGCACGAAAAGGGTTGGAGGTGAGCCAAGAAAAGAAGTAGCATTACATAAAAGCAGTTAATTTTAAAGAGTTTTGATCTGTTAGCCCAACAGTCCGTGAAAGAGCAGACATTGTGCCAAAGATTGGCGATACTGTTGGAAGAATCATTGAATGTGCAGTTGTGTCTTTCCTTCCAAATTGTCCATAGCACTTCCACCAAAGTGTTGAAGATGATGATAATATTTTTGGAGATACGTTTTATCGCACAAAGATCCTTGAATAGATCTTGAATGTAGTATTGTTGCTTGTCATTCTCAACTAATTGTGAAGCTTATGCCCTAGAAATGCCTGCTTTTCGGCAGCCTATAACTAAATATATGCTCCATATTTTCCCCATTTCATCTGCACATAGGACACCAGTTAGGATTTATCAAGAGACCCAGAAGCTTTTTTTTTTTTTTTTTTTTTTTTTTTTTTTTTTTTTTTTTTTT
>QLSR01000187.1:610225-639412 GCA_031780015.1 Citrullus colocynthis
TTTTTTTGGTAAAACCTCCATGCTATTGATCATTTTCTGGTTGTTTTGTAGGAACATATTATGTAAATTTAATTAAAAATCCTACCAAACAAACACAGTTATTAAAGTATTTTCTAATATCTATAAAAAAATTCTTATAAAATAAATATGATTATTTATTGATATTGGATATCTATAATTCTGAGTACTTAAAGATTATGTTATCTACATTCTCAAATAACAAACAACCCCTAAATGTTATTTTATATCACTAGTAATATTTGTTGGGATTGACTACTCAATTGTTGGAATGTCTTGTCATGAAATTAGTTTTTTAGTTTTGTCCCACAATAAAAGATTTACTAATGTTTCATTCCCAAAATCTGAATATATATATATATTTTAGATCTAAGGCATTTTTCGTATTTAATCTAGATTTGAAAACATTTTCTATATTTAATTTAGATCTAAAAAGTTTTCATTTGGGTTGTTATAGATGGTGTTGTTTAAGTTCTTCGAGAGAGCTTAGTTTTTATAATACTTTTATCTTTATTTTCATTATTCTAGTCTGAGCAAAGTTTTTACTTCATTTTTGTTAGGAGTGCAAACAAAGTTTCATGCAAATTGGTTAGGGAAGGGAATGATCGTGGGTATATAAGTAAGGACAACTATCTCTATTGGTATAAGGTTTTTTGGGTGGTACCAACAGCAAACTCATGAGAGTTTATGCCAAAGTGGACAATACCATACCATTATGGGCATATGTGGAGGTTTGTTGTGGATTTCAATCCTTCTTCGATGATTGCACATCTTAGAAGTGTGTTGTGTTAATCTTGGGGGGCAGCAGACAAGAAACAATTATGCCAAACGGGTGCATTACTCCAGAAATTCAAATAGGTTTGTCATTGGCATGTCCTAGATTTACCGTACATTTTTACTTGAATGTTAAAGAATTTACTCCCTCCTCGAGAAAAAAAAAAAAAAAAAGTTGCTGATCACAGAAAGGATCTTAGTGGGGAGGTGACAAGATGATGGCTAGCAATTCCTTTTCAATTGTAGAGATTCATTATCTCCAACCGGTACCATTATTGTTTTTAGTAAAAACAAAAGTTCATGAACGAAAATTAAGAGGAAAAAGAAAGAAAAAAGTAGTACTTTTATAGTACTTTTGTTTTGTTCTCATTTTTGGTTTAATAGTGTCGAGTATCGAATGATGAAGAAAGCAAATGAAAACTAAATATAAAATCGCATGAAAATAGAGTATAAGAAGAGTGATTGATTACGAGGTAATTTTGAAATATAAAATAACAAAATTTCAAAATAGAATAATTTGTTATCTTCAAAATATATATAGAAGACATGCTTACAAAATTTCTTTTGAAATTGCCATCCTTTGAAAATTCTAAAAATATATATAGACCTCTAATTTCCAAAAACAATATCATGATATACAAGTCAACGGTGAGGTTAGTTAGCCAAATATTGTGATTTGACTCCTCATCAATATTTATGTATATATGAACCTATAGCTACGTCACCTATATATCAACCAATCCAAGTGATAAAATCTCCTTATAGACCGGAAAATAAAATACAACACCCATTGCCAATTTGTTTGACTAATACAACATTGAGGGTGCTATTATTATATTCTCTTTTACTTGTTTGCCCATTTGAATTGGCCATCCAAATCCAAATGAAACGTCCTACATTGCAATGATTGAAAGGTCGACATAATTTAAGGGGAAGGAAAAAAGAAAATAATTAAATAGAAATGATGGGGTGCATGAAAAAATATATATAGTCAAATTTGTCTTCTTTTTCCCTGTCTTTTCCTACTTCCATTAATTAATTACATAGCTTATATTTTATATATATAAATATATACAAAATATTTTCAAAAGGGCCAAGAATTGCAAACCCCAACTCCGAAAATTTTTCAAATTAAGAAATTGAAAATATCAATCTTAATTATTTTCACCTCAATACCTCACCATGACATTGTTGTTTCTCAAGCTCCTCATAATCTGTATGATTCTTGTCATAATTTTCTTCATGATGTTGATTTTGATCTTGATCTTGATGAGCAAGTTCATTAAGTTTGAGATGAGGCATTTCATCTTTTTTTGTCCTCAAGGCATCCTTGAGCCAAGCAACCACTTGTTTCATGCTAGGACGACTATCAGCATTGCCATCAGTGCATCTCAAGGCAATCCTGACAATAGATTTCAAGTCATGAAGATTAAAATTTTGGTTCAATCGTGGATCAGCAATTTGATCAAAATCTTGGGATTGAACAAATGGAGTGGCCCATTGAACAATATC
The DNA here is from genome assembly GCA_031780015.1 of Citrullus colocynthis. Classification (NCBI taxonomy): domain Eukaryota; kingdom Viridiplantae; phylum Streptophyta; class Magnoliopsida; order Cucurbitales; family Cucurbitaceae; genus Citrullus; species Citrullus colocynthis. The sequence continues at coordinate 612,530 of QLSR01000187.1, forward strand.
TCGTTTTGTGCCATTTGAAAGTTTTTCTAATGGCTTTCTACCACTAACAATCTCAAGCAGTAAAATTCCAAAGCTGTACACATCGCAACTTTCTGCAACCTTTCCCCACATGGCATATTCGGGAGCTAAATACCCTAACGTTCCTTTAACTCTTGTGGTTAAATGAGAAACTCCATCTGGTATTAACTTTGCAAACCCAAAATCAGCAACTTTTGCTTCGAAATCTGAGTCCAATAGAACATTACTTGCCTTTATATCTCTGTGTATTATATGAGGTCTTGCCTCGTGATGTAAGTACCTTCACCGCAACAACACAATTATTTTACTCAATTACACATATAAGCAATAATGAAAAGAAACTTAGGCTCCACTTAATCATTTGCATTTCTCTTTTTTACACATAAAAAATAAAAACAATTTGGAGCTTTTTGAAAAAAAAATTTGTCACATGACAAATTTCTATTAGGCAATTGTTTGGGTTACACAAATCTTTGTGTAACATAAGTTTGTGTAGCCTAAGCAGCGCACAAGTATTTTTCAAATCTCTTAATTGGTTAAAAGGGCAATGCTACACTTAATCTTATGCATGATTCCCTTATAGATAGTAAAAGAAAATAATTCAATTTTTAATTTCGTTTAGTTTTATTAGGTAAAAGGTTACACAAAGATAGACACAATCCAAACCACACTCAAGTTTTTTTTCTTGGTTAGAAAAATATTACTTTGATCCCTATACTTTGATGTTTATTCAATTTTAGTCTCTATACTTTCCAATTATTCAATTTTAATTTTTGTACTTTCAATAAATCTTAAATTTAGTCTCAATGCTAGTTTATTGCTGCTATTTTAAAAAGTTTTTGTTATCCCTTAGCATTTTTATGTAAATTTTGAAAATATATTCACATATTATATTTTATTGCATGAAAATTATTATTATTATTTAACTAACCTCAATAAAAGTTAACTTTGAGGGACTAAGTTTAAGATTTATTGAAAATACAACATTAAAATTGGATAATTGAAAGTACATAGACCAAAATTGAGCAAACTTTCGAAATATAGGGATCAAAATGGTAAATTTAACATTCTCAATTTCATCTTATATTGTCTGATAAAACAAATTAAACAATGTTTTTAGTGGAGTTAAAATTGATCTTACTCAAAAGATAAAATCTATGTTTTGGAGTGAGATATTGAACATGACCCAAATGATTTTAAATCGAAAAAGTTACTCACGATAAACCTTGGGCTGCTCCAATGGCGATATTCACTCTTCGTTGCCAATCTAAGAGACATTGATCAGCTAATTGACCATGTAAATGGGAAAGCAAGCTATGATTTGGCATGTAATCGTATACAATAAGTCTTTCTTCTCCACCAGCATAAAATCCTCTCAAACCCAACAGATTTTCATGCCTAACCCTAGCAAGGATCTCAACTTCAACTGCAAACTCCATCTCTGCCTTTGCAGTCATGGCCTTTAGTCTTTTCACTGCTATCTGCAAAATAATAACATCTTCCTCAACTAAACTCAACTATTGAGATGATGTCATACTAAATGATGAGTTACGATAAATTTAATCTTAAGAATAAGAAAAATGATAGTGATAATTACTTCAACGCCTTTATTCGTTCGACCCCAATAAACACTTCCAAATCCTCCTTCACCAATTTTATTATCTTTGTTGAAGTTATTTGTGGCTTGAAGAAGCTCCTTAAGTGTATAGATTTCCCATGGATAATCTATGTTCTCTTTCATACTAAAAAGAAAAGATCAAAGAAGGAAAAAAAAAAAGGTTAGATTTGATTCTCAAACTCATCAGATAATACGAATCTTGCTTCGATTATATCCAAAAAATCAAATTCATGTTGAATGGTTTCTATAAAGCATATACCTTTTCTGTGATTTATTGTGGTGGCCGCCAATGCAACTGAAGCAATTCCAAACCATTTTCAGGAGAAATCAAGAACAGAAAATGCAAGAACTAAGCTGGCAGGGAAAATGGGTTTTCTAAATAAAGAATAGGTTTCTTCTATCTCAAATGGGTACATATATTTTCTGAGATTGCAAAGCAAAAAGGAGGAATCTTTTATGTGGAAGACAAAAGGGGAGAGCCTTGGAAGTCAAGGGAAAGTTTGTTAATTAACACACATATATAATTATATTTTAAGGTAGTTATTGTTATGTATTTTAGTGTTTGTTTATTAGCTTTTGTCGAGCTGTAATTATCATTGGAAATGTCAAAATATGCAGCCCTTTTTTTAAAAAAATGATATTAGAAAAGAATATTTTCGACATCATTCTGGTTTATAATACTAAAATAATTAGGAATGAATCAACGGTACATAAGTGGTGATGTTGTCCATTATTTTAATGTTGGGGAGTGACGCAATTGTTGCACTTTGATTAATGGAAATTCCTAATGTGTTTGCCAAATTGAAGTTCTTAATTTGATTTGTTCTCTGTGCACATTTCTTTAGCTAACACGAATAGTTTATGGTTTTGGTACTAAATAATATTTAAGTCGAATCAAAGGTAATGCTACTCAATTAAAAGAAAAAGGAAGGAAAAGGAAAAAGTTAATTCTACAAAAAGCTAAGCTTGGTTCCAAAAGGAAAATGCTTAATAATAGTCCTTGATGGTAGATTTGATTTTAATTTAAAAAGTTCATTTAAAAAAAAAAAAAATGGACCATTTCTTAATTTGTGTGTAACATCCTTGGACATGGACCATACTAATCTTCTTTGTATCGTTTTAATTTTATGGGATGTTTCCAATGAGATTGATTTTCTTTTTTCTTGTTGGAAATATGTTTTTTTTTAAAAAAAAAAAAAAAAAAAAAAAAAAAACAAAATACTAGATGAATATGAGATCAAGAGGTGCATAACCAAGATATCTCAACTAGGTTGACACATCCATAATACTCTTATCATACCCCAGACCTAAACAAGATGTATTCATTCAATGAGATTGAAGAGTACAAGTCTAAATAAAGGTTGGAAAGATTGTACCAAGCTTCAGCTTCATGGCTAAATGAACGTCTATAGAGGAGTAAGGACAATTTAACTATGTGTTTACACAAAGCATTGATAGTACCGGAAACGTGCTATCTTACTCTGCTTAAATCAAGATTGTTCCTTGGTTGTATATGTTTATTCGGTAATTTTATAGGTTTCGAACACCTAATGAGTAGAACTGGGCATTAACGAAGAAATTGAGCTAAAACAAGCCAAAACGAAGCATAATTGCATCAACCAGGGAAGAAAATGTCAAAATTACAAATTTGCCCATGTGGAACAGCATCGTAGCGCCATTTATATAGCATCATGAGGCTCCAAAGATATTCCCTATGCTATTTTGCGACAGCGCAACGGCGCTCCGATCAAGATATAAACTAGAAGTTAGCGTTTTAGGTCAAAATCTATTGCCACCAGTTGATTGGAAATGCAATTTCTCTCACACTTCACTCACTTTTTCTTATTTCATGTATCCAAACTCCACCCTATTGAACGGTATGTTGATGATGGGCTAAGATAATCATTTCTATCTTGGGTTTTTAGGGGTTTTCCCCTCTTTCATGTACTTTGTGAGAATTTGAACTCCAATTTGCTTGTATTTGTTAGATTCAATTCTGACTTTTATTGGATTGTGGTCGTATTATCAGACGCGTATGGATTGTATGATTATTGCTTTAGATTAATGCTTGATAGGTGATATTTAATCTTGTGTTGATCTCTAGAAAGCAATAGGTTAGGTTAGCTTGCAAATCTATAACGAGGAGTAATGTTCTAACCAACCTAGGATTGAATTGAAGGAATATTTTAGTTAGGCGCTTGAAAATTAGATATTCAACTTGACGTTGCCCTAGATCTTAATGCAATTAGGACAATTTTGAATTCGCATGCCTATCATCAATTCGTTTCAGACTAATTAGAGGATTAGGACAATTAGTTAGCTTTTCTAATTAATTTGGTCAAGTGTAAACAAATATTAAATTAGAGTAATGAGAATTCGATAATTGAGTACTTGAATAAGGGAATTCTGTGATAACCCAAGCTATGCTTTCTTAATATACTTATTCATCTTTTACTCGTAGTGTTTATTTTATTCAACTCAATTTTACTGCAATCGATCAATCTCAACCCTCCCCCCTTTTGGTTAATTGGAATGTTAACAATTCTACTGAGAGATTCAAGTGCTCCTTGTGTTCAACCCAATCTTATCATTGATACAGTTTTGGTGAGAACAATTATTTATTTGACACTGAATTGGGCGACGAATTTCATTCGCCAAGCATTCTGACAAACATGAACGATTCTCAGTCAAAGCAAAAATATAAGCACGTCAAAAGGGGTCCAATTATATGGAACAAAAAAAGAGTGTAGATGTCATTGTTAACTTTTCTTTTGATATTATAAAGCATAAATTGTTGTTTTGTTATGTGAAACCAAGGCACTCTAGAGCTTGAAAATAAAAAAAAATATTAGGAACAGTTTCGGGGGTAATAAGATCACATTTAGAGGTTATGAGACCTCTCTGAAGGCTATGTAGGGATGAGAATGACAAATCCATTTGCTAAGGACATCACTGGTAATCTTTAGCTTATCAATCCTAAGGCACCCCTTATCTTTAGGAAGAGTGATTAAGTCCCACCAAACTACTTTTTCAATATTAGGGTTACAAAAAGATAGAGATTTAGGATTTCCTCCTAACAGCAGCATGCCCACATGGTCACCCCAAATCAATTCAACCATCGGTACAACTGGTTGATCCACATTGATATCGATGAGAGTAGACACATGTAAAGTGGTTTTCAGGTCAGAGGCTCTTTCAAAGGCTAGCATAGATTTCTTAATTTAGTGACATCAACTTCAGAAATAGAAGAGTATCGTCGGCAATTAAGAGATGAGAAATATGAACATGTTTATATATGATGACGAATCATCTAATGATATTCCTTTATTGTGCATCCTCCATTAAGCTAGAAAAATAGTCCATATAAATGACAAAAAGGAAGGGAGAATTAAAGAGGTTTCCTGTCTAATCTCTCTAGTAACTTGAATATATCCTCTGGCTTTCCATTAAGGAGAATAGAGTAGCCAACAGTAGAGATACAAGCTCGAATCCATTTAATCCAATAATGATGGACGCCCTTAAAATGTAAGGGTGAAATTTTGTTATATTTATTAATATTTTGGTTTCTTTTTGGTGTATTTGAAAAGAGCCCTTGAAATAATGCAAAATATAGTCTCCTCATCTATTTTGTTTTTATTCTCAATTATACCCTTATAATGAGGTATACTCACTGGTAATTTTCAAATATCTCGTATGAATTTAATTCCAAGAACTCAGAATATTATTAATATTCTAGAAATATGTCTTATATCTTCAGTAAAATTGTATACAATATATTTATTTTATCTTATTGTATAATTCGTTTTTTTGGATTATTTATTGACTAGCCACTTTTAAGATTAAATTTATGGGTATATTAATTTAGGATATACCGATATTTAAAACAAATTGCAGATATGGCAATTTTTTTTTCATTTTTATAGATTTGCAAAATTCTTTATCCATTTTTATTCAGGAAAAGAAAAAGAACCATAAATTGATTTCGTGAGAAGCAAACAATATGCACTTAATTTGGTTGCTATCATCAAAAAATTAAAACACCGGTGAATGGATTCAAAGAAAAAGAAAATAAGTATATATGTTGGGCTTTATTGGATAATTATTTTGGCCGATAATTATTTGGATTTCGTTTGGCAACTATTTTGTTTTCTTGTTTTCGTTTTTTCAAATTAAGTCATAGATATTACTTTCACTTCCAAATTTCTTTTTTTGTTGTCTAATTTTTACCAATAGTTTAAAAAATCAAACCAAAATTTGAAAACTAAAAAAAATTAAAAACTTATTTTTGTTTTTGAAATTCGGCTAAGAATTCAACCATTGTGCTTAAGAAAGATGTAGATTATTGTAAGAAATGGGGAGGAAAGAGGCTTAATTTTCAAAAACCAAAAACAAAAAAAGAAATGGGTACCAAACAGGGTCTTGATTTTTTATTTTTTGTTTTTGAATATTAGATCTATTCCCTCTCAATTTCTTATAATAGTTTGCATTTTTCTTAAGTAAAATAGTTAAATTCTTTTAATTCGCTTTTTTGAGATTTGATTTTTTTGAAGATAAGACCGATATAGGGTTCATAATTAAAATCAAAACACTTCAATTCTATCAGGGATAGAAATCCATCACTAATATACTTTAATCAACAACACCCAAAAGACAACAATGAAACTATACCTTTAGTTACTTTTCATGAAATAAATTCAACATGCTTCAAACTCTAATCAACAATACCATAAAAACATCAATGAACTACATCTTTACTTACTTTTCATGAAAATAATATCAACGCACTCCAAGTCTATCATTGACAATAGACTATCATAATATATCATTGATATGAGTCTATCAGTGGTAGAAGCCTATTAATAATATACTTTTATCACTAGTAAAAAAATTTATGAATGATCAAAGTTTATCATTAATAGTCGCATCACTAATAGACTTCTATTAATAATAGAAAAATAAGTGATTTACTTTCTATCAGCGATAGAAACTAAACAAAAATCGTGATCACTCTAATATGTTTTAGGTGATATGCTTCTAACATTGGTAAAAGTTTATTGATTTTAAAAGTCCATTACTAATAGAAGCATTAGTGATCACTTTCTATTAATTATTGAAATTAAAAGAAATAAATCGTGAATCATGCTAATCTGTTTTCAAGAATATACTCTATCTCCAATAGACTTTTATCAGGGATAAAACCATCAATGATCAATATTTATCATTTATAGAAAACTTTTTAAAAAAATCACGAAGCACACTAATATATTCTCAATGATATGCTTCTATCACTAATTGAAAGTTATCAGTTATAAAAACCTATCACTAATATTGTGTTATCACTAATAGACCAATAATAGATAAAGGTATATCAATAATAGTGTGCTATCACTTATAGATTGATATAATATATTTTTGTAATAGAATCATATTAATGATACAAAAATATCGATGATAGAGACTTTTATGTGATAGTGTATTATCATTGATAAGACTAATATTCCCTTGACAAAATTGTATTAGTTATACAAAAATTATCAATGATGAAGGTTTGTCAATGATAGTGTGGTATCAATTATAGAATTTTTTCATTGATAGAAGTCTATCAATGATAGACTTTAAAAACTGGGAATTTCATGTCTTCAATGGATTTTTTTGAATATTTTCTATAGGTCAAAGGATTAAAGGTAAATTTTTCTATATTTGCAACTAGTTTAGAAAAGAAGAGTCTATCAATGATTGACTTGTATCATAGATAGCAATGAATTCATCTAGAATTTTGTCAGTAATAGAAGTCTATCACTGATAGATTTAAAAAATCGAGAATTTCATGTCTCAGTCTTTTGTGTCTTTAATGGACTTTTTAGACGGGCGGAAGGTAAATTTTGCTATATTTGCAATTAGTTTTAGGTTCTGTTATTTTTACAATATTTTAACCTCATTTTGCTATATATGAAAGGAGTTTTAGATTTTTTTAAAAAATTACAGATTTAATCTTTTAACTTTTAGATTTTTTTCTAATAGATCCTTAACTTTTGTTTTTATATCTAATGGATGTTTGAACTTTCAAATTTCTTTCGAATAAGTCTTAAAATTTCAACTTATAGGGTTGAATAGGTCCTAAAATTTAAAAATGATTACTTTAGAGGTCTCTTAATTTTTAATTATATTCAACGTTGAAAAACCTTGATAACCCTCTTTTAACTTTTATGATTCACTAGTAAAGAAACACGTGCATATGCATGAAAAACTGTATAGTTTAGTTTAAAAAATTAAAATATAGTAATTTTTAAGATATAATAATTAAAATATTGGAATATTCTTAAAAATAGAAAAACGGTCGAAAATAATTACAAATATGATAAATTCTTCACCAAATGGACACGAATAGATGTCTATCTAGGTCTATTGCAGTCTATCACAAATAGAAAATAAAATTTTGCTATATTTGTAAATAGTTGGATATTTTTTTTATTTATAATAATTTTCCTAAAATATTATATAGTTTTCTTTTAGTTACTATTAAATTTTTAAAACTGGAGGACATGTTGAAAAAATTGAATATATATGATAAATATTTGATATTAAAATAATATATACTTTAATTTAATTAAAAATTTTAAACTAAAATTCTTCTAAAGAAATTTTTAAACTTAAATTGATTTTAAAAATTTGCATGAGATAAATCAAAATTTTGGTAATGACGAAATCATTAATTGAAAATTATATATATATCAACTATAACTAATTAAGTGAGTTAATATAAATTTGACAGAAGCAATATAAATTATCTCAATGGGGCAAAATATGAAGCAAAAGTGGATATATTATATAAGAATTTTTCCATAAGTCAAGAAAAAAGAATGTACACTTCTCAAATATTTAGTAGGAGTTCAACTATCTTAGGAGTGAAACATAATTATATTAATTCATTAGATGTGAAAATAGTTAAAGAAGTTAACTTTATTTTCAAATATTTTTTGGATTCTTTGTTATAAATTATGTAAAATTTTATTTATATATTTTTTAAAATAACATGGATATACTATTCATTATTTTCGTAAAAATATCTTTGTAAAAAGATATTATACTATAATTTAAAGTGGTAAAATAAATATTTCCTATATAATTTTTTAGTAAAAAAATCTTATAAAAAAAATTAACTGTTTCTTCCATAAATTATGAATTCTTAATTAAAAAAATCTATACCATTATTTAGTTTTTTTTTTTTAAATACTTTTTTATAATTATTGTTTTAATTTACTTTTTTTTTTTTTAAAAAAAAAACTTATTATTATAGAGAATATATAAAAAATTATGAAGTAAAAAATAGGTAGAAAACTAAAGAATTATATGTGGATATTATATACAAATTTTTCTAAGCACACAAAGGAAAAGAAAAAAAAAGGAAAAATCATTTAGCAATCCAACTATATATAATTAGAAAAATTGTTTTAAATGACAAAACATCTGAAAATATTTACAAATATTCAGTGATAGCCGTGATAGACTCAGATATAGATGTCTATCTAGGTCTATCACGGTCTATTAGTGTTAGAAAGTAAAATTTTGCTATATTTGTAAATAAGTTAACTCATTTTATTATATTTGAAAACAATTCTATATAATTATTAGAGATTTTATTTTAAATGACAAAAATGCTAAAAATATTTACAGATAGTAGCAAAATATCATTGTCTATCTGCAATAGATTAGATAGATCGCGATAGACTATTATCTGTGTCTAACACAGGAAGTGACGCAGTCCATTGCAGATAGACAATAAAACTTTATTATATTTATAAATATTTTGATTCATTTTCCTAGAATTTTTTTTTTAAAATGTAGATAATATCATATTTTTAAAAAAATCAACTCCGTTAATATTTTTCAAATATGTTTTAGATTATTAGTTTATAATTTTGCAAACTACTACTTTTAATATATATATATATATATTGTAATGAACATAATCTAAATGTAGTTTTTTTTTTCTAAATACTTCTTTAGAATTACTGTTTTAAATTACTTTTTGTTTTTTGAAAAAGAAATTATCACACACAAAAATGGTGATTAAATTTGGAAGAGCTCAATAATTGATACAAAAAGCCATAAATCACTAATTTGCAAAATTTCAATATGAAACATTTTGTAGGAAAGGTTATTTCCCTATCCCAAATTTACTGTAATTCGAACCAAAATAAATAAATAAATTACTTGGAATTACTTTTTTTTTCTTTTTTTTTTTTTGGAATTCAACACCTTTTCTTAAAGCATAATTAATAATCATAACTATAAAAACACAGGTTTAGTAACGATTTGCATATAGTGACAGATCTCTACAAATATCAAAATATGTATCTTAACAAATAAATGGAGATATCTTATTATTGTAGTCCCTTGCGAATGTCAACAAAATCATATCCAACTATATTGATCTTCACCTTTCTAAAAAAGAAAAAAAAAAAAAATACAAAAGCATGGATGTATGAACACAAAAGAAAATAACAATACTTCAACACTTTACAAAACATTTGTCGCCTCTTAACACATGCAAAACATAAGTCACAAAAATCATCCCATTAATCAATGTAAAAATTCCACTATCATTAATATGTTCTCAAAAAAAAAAAAAAAAGTAATTAAAAAAAGAAAGTAAAATATAGAATTATAATTTTGGAATTCAACCTTAATTTTTTTTTTCTTATTAAATCCACTGCCACTAATATTCTCCAAAAAGTAATTCGAACAAAAATAAAGGAGATGAAAAAAGAACCTAAAATTATGCTTTAAAATTCAACATTAAATTTTTAATTGACACTCAGTCGTATCAATGGTGCCCTAGATTTTAGAGTCGTTCAATTTCAATCTTTGATAATTTATAAACAAATAAATACAAACAAGCAATGGTGGTTATCGTTGAAGGGATGAAATCTCTTTGCAGAGGAGTGCTTTGATGAAAATGTGGATTCTCTTTGTAGGGGGGTGCTTTATTGAAAGGGTTCAATTTATGAGGTGTGCAGGTGTCAACAACTGGATATGTTAGGGAAAGAATGAAAATTGTAAAAAATTGGAAGGGCAAAAAGGGAAGTGAAATATTCTTCCTTTATTGCCCTTCTTAATATAGTATAGACATTGACACTAAATTGATAGGCATCATATTTGGTTAGTAATATGCTAAAACATGCGTTTGGTATAGCATATATTTTCAAAGTAAGTCCTAACTTAAAAAATTCTCTCTAATATATTTGGTAGCAATATATTTATGAGTAATAAAGAATGGTTGGATTAGCAAGTTAAATATTTTTTTTTAAAATTAGCTAAATAATAACGATAATTTTCATTTTTATTATATTTTCAAATTTTAGATAAAAATACTAATAAATAACAAAAAGTTTTTTGAAAAAACAACAATAAATTAGTAGTAGAGATTAAATTTAAGACTTTTAAAAAATATAGACTAAAATTGAACATTTAAAAGTATAAAGACCAAAATAATATTTTATTCTTTTAATTAATCCATGACTATGTTTGTTTTTATTTTAAATTGTGAATCATTATTATATTACCAATTTTAAGCAAAATATTTTACAAGATATCATGTTATACACATTTTAATTTTAACAAAAATAAAATTAGTTGAAAAGAATAGTATATTTAAGGTTTATATATATATATATATATATATATATAAATAGTTATTTTTAAATATAGAAAAATTAAAATATTTATAAATATAGCAAAATTTACTATTTATTTGTAGACCGTGATAAACTACTATTTGTGTTTATCTAATCTATCGCAAATAAACAATAATATTATACTATAATTTATAAATGTTTTCAACAGTTTAATCATTTAAACTAATTTTTAATATATATATATATATATATATATATACACTTGGAATTCAAATTTCTACATTACTTTTTTTTTCTACCCAAAATGTAAAAAGGTTAGTTTTCATAAAAATTTAAATTTACCCCAAGATTTTTGTGTACAAAGTTGTGCGTCAAATTCTCTTTGTTCACGTGCTTAGCACATGCGCCTCAATCGGTCAACTCGCGGTTGCATTTGCTGAACCTCGACGTTTCGTTTTGCCTGCGAAACTGAGCTCACTTTCGCCCATCGAAGAACCCCCAGTTTCCGAGATCTCGCTGTCGCCATTTTCTCGCAGTGAATAATTGATTTGAGAAACTGGGTTTTTTCGTTTGGATCTAATCCAGAATCCCTTTAACCCATTCTCGTTTCTGATTCTGATTCCGTCAAGAAATTGCTTTCTCAAACAATGGGTTCTGATCCCTCTCTTTTGCCTGAGATTGGCCCCGATGGCCTTGCTAGGGAAGCTCCTGTGATTGCCTACACTGAAAAGGTAATGAATCTGAATTTTGGGCTGCAACATTTTTCCTAATTTTGTTTCTTCTTTTTCAATTTTGCTTACTTGTAATCGAACTGTGTTACAGATGATCGAGGAAGGGAGTCTTCAATTGAGAAAGTACGAATTTCGTTCATTAACTTCTCAGATCCAGTTTCTTGTGCATTTTATACCTTGCTTTTATGTGTTTCTTTTGCTTACAGTTCGTAAAACTGGAGTTATTATAAAAGTGTGGGGCGTTACCCTTGTTTACATTATTTAGATGATAACGGATATGGATATAGTCATTGTTAATTTACAATGCACAATGCACTAGTATTCTATTAATGTTATCAGAGGAAATCCTGAAGAAACCATCCTGCTTAGTTAATTTTACTTTTCTTCAGAGTATTACAAGTTTGAGCCTTCATTTATGGAGAGGAACCAAATATCAATCCTCTGAGCTAATAGGATCAGTCTTTATCTTTGACAATGATTCCACCTCAGAAACGACATTTGGGCCTGTTAAGATTAGTGAAATGAAGTTGTATATCCTGCATCAAGTTTTTTTTATTCTCATTTTGCCTATTTCCTTAACCGAGAAATGTTCTTCATGGCCTGGTTTGTTATTACATCCAGATGTATTGATGAAAACTTATCTAAAATTCGGGATGTTGAACGGGAATTGGCAAATCTTACAATGGAGATGAAACTCACATCTGGGCCAAAAAAAGCAGGTTGAGCTTACTCTCAGTTGTTCTAGTTTGATTCATGAAATGGTTGACTCACCATCAATCATGGTTTGTCTGATTATTGATTTTCATGAAATGGTTGACTCACCACCAACCATGGTTGCATATCTCTAGCACTTGAACTTTTGCGGAAGAAAATAGAAATGTCAACTGAGAGAGTACGTGCGGCTAAGTTGAAGGAAGAACAAGCAAAGAAGGTTTGGCCCATGTAAAATCTTTTTATTGTACATAACCTTGACTTGAAGCTTGCCGTTTTGCGTCCCATTTTGTGCCTGCTCCACAAGTTGCACAATTCTTTGTCTGATGTTTTGAACCTAGAATTTCGGGGAAAACAACAAAATATGAAGGATTTATTCAACAGAACTATTCTGGTCTTGCTAAATTATAAGATAACCATTCTCCCCTATTTTTGTTCAAATTTCATGTCTTTGCACTTTTTATTTAGATGTTTGAAGATGCACATTGATAACATCGTTCTCATGCTTGCCATTTGTTTCTTCTACTTACTGCATTTCACGCAAGCTATATCTTTTCTCTGGGATTTTCACAAAATGGAAGGGGAATTGCTTCCAAATTTTATTACACGTGTTTAACATTGTACTAAATTACATTCATTTGGGCTTGATTCTTAAGATTGTTAATTGCTATTCCAGGAATCTTATATGATGTTTTTCCTTCAGGTTTGGGAAGCAGCTTCAAAGGTAGTGCAGGACGAGGAAGCAGTGAAACAAAAACTGTGTGAAGATTTGAATCATCTGGTAGATATCTCTGCGTTATATTTTATTGCATTAAACTAATACAATTGCTTGATAACATCGTCATTTGTTCTCCATAGGTTCAAGAAAGCAGTAACTTCCAGTTGACTAGACTTGAAGAACTAAAACGACGCATGGAAGCTTTGAATTCAAGTCGAGCATCGACCTCTGTTTCTCATGTAAGTCTTGTATTAGATTGCATATAATATCTCTAATTCAAATCACAACTATCGTGGCTTCTGCTGGTTAGCCATTAACATAGCCCTGTTGAGATATGATATAAAATGTATGGCTTTTGGGTTACATAGGATGTCAAGACAATGGGAAGTGCTCAGAATAGCAGAGTTGCAGATTCTTCTGGAGTTGGCACATCAACAGAAACAGGTGCAAAAGCAAATGAAAATGTCCCCAATCAAACAGCCAGTAATGGAGCTCCAGTGATAAATGGGCAAAATCAAAAGCCCCCTTCTGAGACAGAAGGAAGAGGGAAAAAGAAAAACCAGTTTCATGGAAGAGGGAAGGGAATTGGAGCAGCGCCTAAAGGAAGAAGCTCTGCAGACTCTGGCTGGACTGGCTCTGGCTTTGATGTGGATGGTAGGGCGTGAGCTTAAGCACCACACAATATCAAGATCCAAATTGTCAATATCAATATCAAAATGGTTCTTTTATTTGAAAAAAGAATAGTAATAAGTGTATTGTTTTTTACTCCATGTTCACTATCATGCCTTAGATGATGCCTTAGATGATGGAGTTGGGATTATACTATAGACTGGAATAGAAACTATAGATTTAGCTCCGAGTTCCTTGGTATTTTCATGTGTCTTTATAAAGTTTCTGTGTTGTCACTAACTGCCCTCTTAAGTTTAGTTTATTCTTCTACCGATGGTAATTAAAACAAATGGGCTAAGTTTATGTTTAATAGGCACTTTGAAATTTAAAATGGTGGTTGATAACATTAAACTTTTAATTTTTGACATATTAGTCATTTTTAAAACCTAATAGTTTTAAAATGGAGGATTAGAACATTTGACTTCTTAACTAAGGATTTTTTTTTTTTTTTTTTTTAAATAAAAGAAAACTATTTCATAGCCAATTTAAAACTTCATGAGTTTTGCTATTGAAGCATTGAATGGTAAAAAAAATGTTATATGCTTTTGGAGGGGGAAATGAGGGTTGAAAGAACCAAAGATTTATGTAAATAGAAACAAAAATGTCAAAAGAGAAAATACATAAGAGTATGCGCAGTATTTGTTAGAGGCTGTTATCGTCTCTGTCTTGTGCCACCAAAACTTTTGATTAGTGAGTATAATGTATTTGTGTGACCCAATGTGTTCTTACATTTCGTGAAGAAAATTTTATTTATCACAAAACGTTGGGAAAGCGAGAACTAGGTTTGATGTTTGAAGAGATTCACACTCTCACTTTTACATTATCAATTTGTCTGACTACCTAAGTAGTTGTGTCAACAAAAAAAAAAATTAGCTTTGAAATTCGATTTTGTGAAATGCCCTTTTTTGAATGTGAGAAAAAAAAAGAAAAAAGAAAAAAGAAAAACATAGTTGTTAATTTTTATTCCTCAAATCTTAGATTTAGTATTTGATTCTACCTCACATTTAAGAGTTGTTTTAGTTTTCATTTAAACACTTTTCATAAAAAAATACTTAAAATAATAACAATTATGTGGTTTGTTATATACTTTAATCTATTAATGTCAAATTACTATAATGGATGACTATTGGACAATATGAACTAATAATTTTAAAACATTTTTTATTGGCGGAGTTTTTTTTAAGCATTTCATCGATTTAATTGGGCGTTAGAGTTAGCCGTTTGGAGTTGCTTGTTGGAGATAATCAATACAGTTGATTGACAAGTTATTTGGTCAGTCGGAAATGGTCGTTGCTAGAGTTTGTTGGTCCCTAAACTTGGTCATCAGAAGCAGTCGCTAGAGTTGGTGGTAGTGGTCGCTAGAGTTGGTCATCAGAGGTCACCGCGAGAGTTGGCAAAGGCGGCTGTCAAAGTTGGTCATTGGTGTTCGCCAAAGAAAGATCTGCAACAATAGGTTGTTGATGGTGATCACAGAAGGTGGTCGACAAAACGCAGTGGTAGCCGACAACAACTATGGTAGAAGTGAGGTAGAGGGCTAGTGATGGTATTTTAGTAATTTCATAAATTAGGGAGAAATTAATTATTAAACATTCATAAATCATTTTTTGAAAAGTTTTTTTTTTCTCTCAAACCAACTTATTTCATAACCACATTTTGTTCCGAATCTATGTTGAGTAGTTGTTAATCACTCAACTTTTTCAACATTAAACACTTGTCCTGATTGTCTTTTATTTTATTTCACCAAGATTACTCTAATTCTAAGAATTTGTTAGCCGCGTATTTTAGTCCGCTCCATTATTTTAAGAGCAATAATTAGGTGTCTCTTCACCTAATCTCATACTCCTCTTTCTTTTACTTTAAAAAAATATTAACCATTTTATTAAAAATACATGACAATTCTTTATTGCTTACAATCCAGCTACGCCCTAGTTTTTCTTTTATTTTAAACTACTCATTAATTAAATTTTTTACCATTTATATAATAAATAGGTCAATTGACCATTTTTCAAAACTTAAATTTAATTCACCCTCGTTATATGGTTGGCCCTATCAAGTGAAGGTCAAGCTAACCCAGACCTAAGTTCAAGATCTAAGATATTGTTTGTGTTTGGATCGGGCAACCTAACTTTTAATAGCCAAGTTCATGACCTAACCCTTAGACTTGGCTCTTTGGATCAAAATTTGGGTTAAGCGTTGGGTAATTGGTTGACCCATTGAATATTAATTATTTAATTATTAAAAAGATATATTAATATTTTAGATTTTCTAGATGAAATGTTATTAAATTTATTAGAATTAAGTTTTTATTAAATTTATTTTATATTTTTATTATTTTTCTAGATAAAGTTATTGATATTATAAAGTTTTATTCAGTTTTAAATTATCATAAAAAAAAATTATTAGTTTTGAACACTTTGAACAAATTTAAGTCAATTGAAAATCACGATAAATTTAAATATATTTAAAAATAATTAAAAAAAATTATTCTTTTAACATGAGTTATAATGTATATATATTTGGATTGGTGATGATAAGCTTATTTGGTTGTTGGATGGGCCGATCCAAATATGGTCCAAACAAGGTAGCCCATGGGCCAATTCGATTATAAAAATGGTGACTCATATTCAATCCAATGAATAAATGGGTTGGGCTGAGTTGGACCTGACCGATCAAACATTGAATTTGGACCGAATTTGAATTGAGTCTAGGTCGGGCTTGAGGTGGCCTTTGGGCTTCAAGCCGTTGATAAGGCTGAAATGTAGTCATTCATTCAGTTATCTAAAACTTGTTTTCAACTAAAACGTGCATGAGCGGTTTGGGGTTTCATAAGTAATTTATCATAAAATAATTTATTTATGAAAGTTTGGGAGTTTAATTGATAAAATTATAGGTTTCACACAAAATTTATCACAACATAATGTAATGGAAGATGTATATTGATACATTGATGAAAGTTCATGGTATTTAAATTGATACCATCATTAATTCTAAAATAATATAATACCCCTAAAATTTTGGGTGGGTAAATTGCTAGTTTCTATTAAAATATTAGTTAGCCTATATTCTTCATCTTTGAAATTAAATTTAAAATTAATTGGTTCTTAATTATTTTTTTATGAAAAATAAAAAACAAACATATATATCAAACTAAGGATTAAGTATAAAAATCGAGCTCTTTAGAAAAATATTTGCAAAAAAACGGGTAATGTCAAAACTATTTGTAGAAATAGTGTTGATTTTTGTGTGCTTATTAGTTTCTGAAGACTCAACTCAATGATATATTTATTTTATATTTTATTATATATATATATATATTTTTTTTTTTTAAAATTCTAACTTTCTCTAAACCATAAAAATCAAATTTGTAATATAACCTTAAAATACCCCATGACATCAATATATCCATAAACAAAGAGCCAATAATAAGTTCATTTATTGATATATTGATATGCCAATGGATATTCTAAGGTTAAATTGTAGATTTGGTCCATGTGGTTTGGAAAAAAAGTTAGAATTGAATCTCTAATTTATAATTAAAATTTAGTCACTATGGTTTATTAAAATCCTCGTATATAATCATTTAAATTTATAGACACAACTACATGCCAATGGATATTTTAAGATTAAATTCTAAATTTTGTCGATACGGTTTGGTAAACGTTAAAATTTAGTTCTTGTATATTTATAATTAGAATCTAGTTCACATGGCATAATGAAATCCTCATAAAAGTTAAAATTTATACTTAGAATTTATCAAATCATGAGAAATATTTATGAGGTTTATCAAATTATAATGTACAAAATTCTAACTCTAAAAATTATAAAGACTAATTTTTAATTTTTTTTTTAATCATTAGACCAAATTTGTAGTTAGATTGCATTTTAGAATGGTTATAATCGATTAAAGCCAAAGAACAAGAAAAATATATAGGTGTTAGTTGTAGTAGTTTGAAAAATGTAAGTTAGTAGAAAGAAAAAAAAATAAATGAAACGAAAAAAAAAAATTCACGAAAAATTTAGTTTGGAGTTCAGTCCTTTATAAAGACTGAATTCACAATAAATACATAAATACATACTCCATATATATATCATAAAAGTGAAAAAGAGTGCATCGAGTTCAGTCTTAAAGACTGAATTCTTTAATATTCAACATTTTTAAAAGATTGATATTAATAAGGACAAAAAATTACATTATATTTATTATAAAAGTGAAAAAGGAATGCATCGAGTTTAGTCTTAAAGACTAAATTCTTTAATATTCAACATTTTTAAAAGATTGATATTAATAAGGACAAAAAATTACATTATATTTATTATAAAAGTGAAAAAGGAATGCATCGAGTTTAGTCTTAAAGACTAAATTCTTTAATATTCAACATTTTTAAAAGATTGATATTAATAAGGACAAAAAATTACATTATATTTATTATAAAAGTGAAAAAGGAATGCATCGAGTTTAGTCTTAAAGACTAAATTCTTTAAAATTCAACATTTCCAAAAGAATGGAATTAATAAAGACAAAAAAAAAAAAAAACAACAAAAAAAAAAAAAAAACAACAAAAAAAAAAAAAAAACAAATAAAAAAAAAAAAAAAAAAAAACATTCATCTTACAGCCAAATGTATATAAATTGTGGTTAATATTTATGTTCCTAATTGAATTAGTATCTTCTTTATCTATTTCTTTTTGTTGGTTCAGTTGGTGTTTATTTATTTATTTTCATGTAAGATTATTTTGATTATTCAAATAATATACGTAAAATAATTAGTAGTTACAATAAAACAAACTAAAACTGATGGAAAATGTTGGGTTGAGGTTTAGTAGCAAGTTTGTGCGTGGATCTGCCTCTGTCAATGACCAATCGACGGAGACAAAGATGGACATAAATGATAGAGGACAGAGAAGGCAATGGTTAAAAAGTATAAAATCCTAAGATTAAGTCTCTGATACTATATTGTTTTGTATGTATTATCTAATAATCATAGTAATCTAACATAGACGAATGAATAGATACTAACAAAACAAGAACAATAATAAATACAAATACAGATAAGAAAGATATTAATTTAATTAGGACTCATAAATATAAATCATAATTTACTTTTTTAACTCACCTTATATAGTTGGTTATTACACATCTTTTATTTTATGCATAAACTTTCTAAATTTCTATCCCCCTAATTCAATATTCTAATTCTAACTTAATTAAACTATAAACCCTTTACAAGTTTATCGTTCATGTAATGATGGAGTTGTCAACTCAAAGTCGGCAACATTATTGCAGCTGAATTTTCTTTATTTATTTATTTTTATTTTTATTTTTATTTTGAAAGAATCGTCAGATGATTACTGTTGTAGCAAAAGCAGAGAAATATGTTTGGGTTTGGACCATCCATTCATGAAGACTTGTTGGGGAAAAATACTACAAAACCATTCAATTCTTGTAAGTCCAAATTTAATGTGAAAAAGGTATCATTTATTCTACACTTTGTGAAAACTTGCAATTCAAGCAAAGTCTTATTAGATATTGAGTGCCCATCTGAATTATTAATTATTACTGAGCCATCATTTATTTCATAGATATTTGATCTTATGGGACCTCGTCCCCAACTACACTCAATTATGCATTAAACCTTTCAGAATTTCCTTATAATAATTACTCCTTACTTCATATGCATGCCTCCCATCATTGGAATAATTTAATTTTGATCAACATTCTCCATAATTATGTTTATTATTATTATTATGTTTATAATAATTATTATTATTATCTTCTTTTTTTTTTTTTTTTTTTTGGGGGGGGGGGGGGGGGTAAAAATGAAGAAGTATTGATTCCACATAATAGACACTACAACAAAAATGAGTTTTTATGACTCTAAAAAGATGTTATTAACAGATTTTTTTACTCTTTTTTTAGTCTTTGAATCCATCATAAAAAAAAAAGTGTATAGATAACACATGAAAAATCTATCATTATTGATTATTTCATAACTTTAATAACACATTTTTTATGACAATTTTTTATTATCAAAAAATGACAAAAAAGTTGACTTTTTCTATCCATTAAACATTTATATCGACACTTATTTATAGTAATTGAAGTTCAATCGATGACAATATTTCAATGTCATAAATATACATTTTATAACATATGTAAAATGTCAAAGAGATGCTTATGAGGATAGATAACTATTATTTGTTTCATAACTGTCATTAAATACATTTCAATCAATTTTGACACAATACGGTACNAAAGCTGTGAGAGATGCATTCAATAAGTATTAATTATCTTTAAACTATTTAATGTTATCTGATATACGAAATCGAGCTTGATTACAACGTTCGAATTTGAATTTTGATTATAATTATTACAGTATTTAACTATTTCACATGAAACTAAGTAAACTGAGAGAGACAGAAGAAGATATTGAAATTAGACTTATGTAGAAATATATATTAACTTAACCTGGTTAACATATAGGTTGTCCCTAAACTATAGAATTGTGTTCACTGCTCACTTGTCCCAATACTTCAAAAGTTTTGAATAGACAAGGTTATGTTTATTTAGTTTTTATATGTTTTTTAGTTTTTCCATTGTGTGTATGATGACTTCATTTCCTTAGCTCAATTAATTTAATGCTTAAAAGAAATCGTAATTGATTAAAAGAAGATTGTTTTAAATAACAAAATTGACAAAATGTCACTGCGATAGATCGTGATAAACTACTATATGTGTTTATCATGACACAGATAGACACAAATAGTAATTTATTGTGGTGTATAGCAAATAAACAGTGAAATTTTGTTATATTATTATAGAAAAATTATTATAAATAGGAAAAAAAAACATTCAAACTATTTACAAATATAGCAAAATTTTACTTTCTATTTGTGATAGACTGCGATAGACCTAAATAGAAATCTATTCCTGTCTATCTAGTAAAGTAATAAATGTCTATGTAAGTCTATCGCAGTTTATCACAAATAGAAAGTAAAATTTTGTTATATTTGTAATTATTTTAAACAATTTTTTTTTTTTAATTTTCAAAAACAACAATTTTCCTATATTTAAAAATAGCTCTGGATTAAATTAAGGGAAATTACTTATTTTATATCGAAAGTCTGAAGAGAAAATTTTGAATTGAGAAAAATTACAAAACATAAGTGGACTATATATATTAAAAGATATTTTTATTGATTAAATAAAACCATTGGATTCAAATGCTGATGATCACATCTGAAAATTATTTAAAATAAACATCATAATTGATGGAAAAATTAATTAAACAGGTACGAGATCATAATTGATTAAACTGAATTATATATGAAGCATTCAGAAGGGGGTGTTTGTTTTGGCCATTTATTTCAAGTGATATTATGAAGTTGGTTTGCGGCATATAATTAAAATCCCCACACGTGACCCAGATCTAACCCTAACGTAAACTTAAGGCACATGAATTTGTATGATTTGAATTTTCCCGCTCAACTCTATGTTAGTTTGATTTATACGATGGGGTTATAATGTAGGGACATTTAATATTTTTTTTATTATTTTGTCCAAAATGTTTCATATCATGCCATTTTTTTTTTGTGTATTTGGACAGCATCCAAAATCATATCATGCCACCACGTGACTTTGTACTCCATTAATTTCACCTCCCCAATTTTAAAACTTTGCTCACCATCTCTATCTATATACTTATATGTATACGTGTGTGTATATATATAGATATTATTATATTTTTCAACAATTTTTATATTGGTTATTATATTTTGACTTTTTTTAATTTGACCTGACTTTAATATGCGTTTAAAAGAAAGAGAGATAAATTTTATAGTACTAATAATGATGCTTGTGTGTGACATTAAATAAAATTATTCTCACTTATATTTCATCTGGACACTTATAATTATATATAAACTAGCCCTTCTGAATTTCACTGATTTTAAGCAAGTTCCACTATTTTTATTTTCAAATTAAATAATTGTATTTATGAAATTGTTGTTATTTTTAATGTCATAATTGGATTCAATGTGATGGGCAACATTTTGTTTTGGAGTTCAGACCCCTGCACTTTGCTTAATTTCCAGGTTATACCCAGTGTGCTACTGTCACACTTTTGTCTAGAACCTTTTTAATTATTCCAGTTTTTGCCTGTTTAATTAATTATTTATCTTGGCCACATGTCGGCCATATCTTATCCACATTGGACATTAAACCTTAAATTATCTCTCTGCATGCACAAATTACACAGACCTTTTCTTATGGTCTCTATTATTTTAATCTTTGAATATATATTATATCACCCCATTAATTTCTTTCCTTTTTATTTTTTTTTTTTAAAGAAAATACATAAATGACATAAGTGAAGGTGGAAAAATTTAAATTTTCAACGGAAAATTTTAATTTAATGAACTAATTTGCCCAGAAACTATCATCACATAATGTTATTATTTTATTTTAAATAAACCATAAGCTACTGAACATTTTACTTCCTAATGTATAATATGTAGTATAGAAAAAGTACATCTAAAACTACTCATTTGAATTCTAAGTTAAGTTTAAAATGCAAAACAATACTTTTTAAAAACTATTTTGTAAAAAAAAAAAAAAAGAACTTTAGTTTTTTAAAACATTTTTAAAAAGTAGGTAAAATAAACTTTCTTTCAATAAAGAGATCATTATTTCCTTCTCAAAGCCATATCTTTTGATTCTACATCTTTGTATCTATTTTAAGGTAGCTAATGACAGGAAAGAAACGACTATCTACTTTATTTCCCATTTAAGAAGATATTTATTATCATTATCTCTAATTAGATTTCTAAAAAAAAATAGCTTATTATTATTATTATAATAATAGCTCTTTTTAATTTGATTGCTCTTATTTGATACGTGTTCTCAAAATATCTCATGTTCCCTTATCCTATGTTCCTCAGTAAAAGTAGTGCCTAAATAAACATAACTCTTACACAATTAAGATAGGTTAATTTATCAGAAGAGACCTTACATAACCCACAACTTTCATCTCCAAAACTAATGAAAAAGTTTGAAAGTCCTTGCTCACATTGCTAAGGTAACCCTCACAAGAAAACAATCTATACAAAGGTGGTCCAAGAATCTCTCTTTCTCTCTCACACACAGTCTGATGTTGTCAGCATTTGCATTAACGATATGTATAAATTTATACGGGTTTACGACTTTCGGTTGGCTTGAAAAGGCACAATAATAATTTAATTATGTGACGATGATCTCATCTTTTAATGATTGTCTCTTTCCTATTACTTTTTTTCCTCACATCCTCCCAACAAAATCTATTGAACTTCGTTGCCTTTTCTTACCTTTTTTTTCTTTTTCTTTTTTTTTTTTTTTAATTTCTTTATTATTATAATCTCCTCGCACTACCCAATTTAAATTTCAAATATATCATTCATATTTAAGGACAAAAAAAACTAATTGGATCAATAAAACAGTGCTTTAAAATATTAATTTACACTATTTTGATGATATAGATATGAAATAGTTTCCTCTCTATCACTACATTACTACATAAATAGTCTCTTTTTTCCTTTTGTAATTTTTGGGAATTTAAAGAGAAAAAATAAAATTTGTACAGAGAAGGGAGGAATGGGATTCCTCTGCCAAAAAATACTGTCTTTTTAGAAGAAAAAATCGGAGTGTTTGTCTGGTGGGTCAACAATCCACGTGTAACTACAACACAGCATCTTTACCCCAGCCATGTGGGTCCTAAGTTTCCAAGTGGCACCTCCCACGTGATTATCCTGCCATCTCTGTCCCAACAAAACGCACCGTTTCCTTCAAAAGTTCCTCCACGATCCACTCCTCAATCTCTTTCACTATTCCCTCACCTTCGTCCTCAAATCCAATTCCCAAAATATCCATATCTTTTTCAATTATTCCGTCTATGTCCTCCAACACCTCACACTTGGCACGTGGCAACTTTCTCACTTTCTCACACAGTTTCTCCACCACTTCCGGCCACCGCTCTACTGCTGCCGGCCGCCGGTATGGTCTAAGTTCGAGGTGTGGCTTCAACAACTCTTCGACCAAGTGGCAGAGTAATTTTCTATGGGAAATTGGAACATTATAATTATGGGCATTGGTGTAATTTAAATTTTCAAGGAAAACGGAGTACACTGAAGAGGAAGTAGTAGTACTACGGCGGAGGAGTATTTGTCTGACGTAATCCAGCTCTGCCGTGATCTCATGGTTCTCACTACAATTGGCGGCGGCGGCGGCGGCGGTGGTAGTGATGTGATGTTTGGGGTTGTTGCCGTCTTTATTGGGTGGTAATTGGATGAGGTGTTGGTGGTTAGATGATTGCAAATATCGTTTTGATTCTTTATCGCCTGCCTGATCCGTACCTTGATTCCTTTTGCACGGTGGCTGTAAACCCAAAAGAAGAAAACAAGACACCAAATTTAAAATTAAATTACTTTGTTTCCATCTCTATCAAAATAATATCTAAGGAATGTGAAATTTCAAATGATTTTTGAATCAGGTAGATATTAGGTGATAATTTTCCTATTTTAAGATTAAAAAAAAATTAAAAGATTAGAGTAAGAATTTAACTAATATGAAAAAGAAAGGATAGAGTGGAACATGTCACCCACACATACATAAGGATATTGCAAAGGGGAAAAAAATAGGGTAAAAGACTTGCACAATAAAAATTTGTTACGTGATAATTTTAAAAAAAAAATAAATTGCTTTAATTCTTTTAATTATGCGCATATGAAATATGTATGGATTAAGTGCACCATCATTTTCACTATTTTTATGCATAACACATATACAATAAATTAAAAAGAAAAAAAGAAAAAACATCATAAGGAAAAATTCAGATGCAACCATTAAAGTTTGTCACACAACAATCTATCTTTTAAAAAAGAATTATTAAAAAATTATCTTATTGTGTGAGAAGAAAGAGACATAATTGTAGTTAAAGTAAGTCGATGAAATAATTTGATAGAAGGCATAAAGATAGCAGTGGATAGTTTCTATTACTATTAAAAAAAGAGATTAAATAATAAAAAATAAAATGTACCTGCATTGAAGTTGGTTTGATGGGGGAGGAAAATGGAGGATGTTTGTTGATGAGGATGGTGGTGGGAACAGAACCGAAGTTGAAAAGCTGATTCGACAATGGAGTTTTCTTAAGAGGAGCATCAATGGCGGCTTTTGTGATTCTTGACGGAACTACAAATGCCTCCTCTTGCTTATTACTCTTCTTCAACGCCGCTACCTTTGTTGTACTCTTCACGCCCTTCTTCTTCTTCGCCTTCGTCGTCACTAATCCCACTTCTTTAATGCCTTCAACCTTATTGAAATTCTTCGGCTCTAATACTTTCTGTCTGGGAGATACTGAAGAAGATGATGAGAGCTTTTTGGGCTTTGTTTGGTTAATCACATCTTGATCTCTTCTTGTATTGTAATTATAGTTGGTAATATCGTTGAGACCAGCTTTTCTACTCACACTTTCTTTGATTTGCTTCACAATCTCTTTAGCATAATGGGTTGGACTTGGATTTGCATTTGCATTATTCTCTTTGTTATCGTAATTGGGGATTTGAAGTGAGAGCCGGTGATGATAATTATCCACATTTGATTTCCTTTCACAAGATGTTCTTGGAGTTTCTGGCAACGAACGAGACCCTCCTCCCATTAAATGATGATTATTGGTCGTTCTTTTTGTAGCTTTTGAATAAGAACTACTTCTGGGTGTGGTTGAGGAAGAGTTGGATTGAGGAAGAATATCCAAACCCATTAATCTCGCCACTAAAGTTGGCGTCTTGGTACTCGGAGAGTCGTTCCCCGCCGATAAATTATTGGTCATTCCATTACTTTTGGTTTTGATCTGAACAATACCCTTCTGCAACCATATACGTACAATTTTTAGCTATAGCAATAGAGAAGTTTTCTCCAAAAAAATCAAATAATTACTTACTGGGAAATGCAGAGTGTCTTCTTTTTGTTTTGGAGCCGTCGTACATGGTAATGGAGAATTATCTAATTCTTCCTCTGATTCCAGACTGTTTCTTGGTGCTTCAGTACCTGAAATTTTGGCCAAACACCCATTACTCAAAATTTGATCCTGAAGCAAACCCATAATTCAAAATCCAATCTTTTGGTAGGAAAATTTAAAAAGAAAGAACCTTTAGAAATATGGTGGTCGGGTGGTGGTTTGAGAGAGACAGGGGAGTGAGTAGGGAGGTTGTTCAAAGGATGAAAATCAAAGAGCTGAAAAACAGCACACATACAACCAGCAGAGGTAGAAGAAGAAGAAGCTTCATTATCCAAGTCAAGGTTTGGTTCATTTTTTACTACTCTTTTAGTGGAAGCCGAGGCTGTTGTTTTAGTTCCATGTCCGCTCCAATACCTTTGCTTTCCCATAATCGGCAAACCCCTCTCTTTACTCTTACAATTTTTGAGTAAACAGAAAGAAAGAAAGATTGTTTGTTATATAGGAAAAAAAAAATTGTCAGAAAGAGAGATTCTGCAGTGGAAGCGAAAAAAGCGGATCAAATGAAGCATATTTATATAAAGGCAGCAACATTAGAATTCAGGAATTTAAGTACACCCAGAAGTATGATCTGTTGTTGTTCTCAGTACTCTCTCTAAATTTATCTCTCTCTTCTTTTTTTTTATTTTTTTTTTCTCTCTTACTTTTTTACACTCACTCCCAAGTTTTACCGCACCCAAACCCCAAAAAAACCATAAACCTTTTCTTTTTTTTTTTTTTTTTTTTTTTTTTTTTTTTTT
>QLSR01000187.1:642866-653433 GCA_031780015.1 Citrullus colocynthis
TTTCACAAAAGAAGAAAAAAAAAAAAAAAAAGATTTTTTCAGTTATTTATGTTTGTAAAGATATTTAAAAGTTCTTTGCAAAAACACTTTAATATGTCTTTTTCAAAAGGACTTATAAAGAAAGTAACTCATTCAAAAATACTCCCGAATGGCGTCCAAATTACCATATTTAGTTATTAACTTATTATTATAAATTTATATCAATGCAATGATCTATATATTAATTATACGGTGTATAAAATATTCCAATTTTATTATTACTATTATTGAAAACTTTCTCTAGAAATAATTTTCAATTCCTCACAACTATTTGAGATTCCAGTTTGTTGAATTGTTATTATAATTATTTTGTTATTTGCATACTTCGTCCTCTATAATATGAACAAAGTGATGCTAAAAAAAACAACAAAGAAGCTATTTTTGATAAATCTTAGGTTATAAAAAAAACAATAAAGAAAATTGTTGGTGCACATTATTCTAGAACAATGTGATGTTTCAGATTCAGTTTTTGGGGAAAACTTTGCAGATTCCCTCGTTACAAATTAATAATATTCCTTGCCTCAAAAAAGAAATAATAATAATAATAATAATAATAGAATATTAATAGAGAGAGATAGAGACATAAGAAATTTGAAATTCAAAAGTTTGGAAAGTTAAGGGAAAGGGTGGAGACATTATTTGGGTGGTGGCCATATGATTATGGTGAATTGCAGTGATCCCATTGTTTTTATGCATATCCTGCTTCCTGCCTCTAAGTAGCATTCAGACAAGCACTCCCTAAACCCACACACATCCTTATGTCCCCTAACACCACACTTTCCCTTTTCCTTTCTCATTTATTTTTTGGCGCTTGAATTTCGTCTGCATTCATTGTTATTATTGGATGGTTCACGAATTTAATCTTTAACTTATTTTTTTTAACCTGATCTCGCTTTTCGAGTTGGCCTACAAAAGAGATCTTTACACCGGTGTGATACTAAGAGTACCATACTCCAATGCCAAAATTAATACAATGAATGCATAGTTCAGCTAAGCATCAAGGTTCTTCTTTGGAGACTATTTACTCTCTCTTTTGAAGATTACTTTCTCTCCTCTACCCTTTGGGATTGTCAAATGGAGTCTTTTATAGGTCATTCCTCCGATACTCGTCTCTGGTTACGCCGATGGTGCAAGGGGGTTGCAGGATTTGAGGTTATCCTTCTGATACCTGCCTGTGGTTACATGTAATGCCAATGGTGTTAAGGACATTGTAGGTCTCAAGGTTGCATGGTGCTAGCATTGAGCTCATCTGGTCGGCTCGGAGCATGGAGCGTGGCTCGGTTATTCTTTGAGCTCGTCTAGTTGGCTTGGGTCCCGAGGCTCTGACCTTTCCCTTTTAGGACATGCGTTTTCCCATGTTGCCTCCCAACTTCTCTTAGGCTTAGGTGATAGCACCCGAAGGGTGTTATTTCCCTCAGCTTAATTTGGGATTATTGTGCTATTTAATATATTAAATTGCTTATTTTATAGGTTTCGAACAATTTGGAAGTAGAATTGAGTATTAGGGAGAAAATGGATTAGTTCAGAGCCATAACGAAGCAATTAAGCCAAAAGAAGCAAAAATTATACAACTGCCATTGAGACAGAATGCCTAGGTGCTGGTTAGCGCCAAAACCAATAGATAGCGAATTTTAACGGTACCGCGACAGCTTGGGCCCCCCAAAGTTGTTTAGCATTGCCTAAGAAAATCCTCAACATCTTCTAATATAATTTTCTCAAACTATATCCAAATCTCTGATTTACACAAATTAGTCACATATAGATAAATTTTACTCTTCAAATTTAAAAATACTCACCCTCCAATATGATGCACAAGGCCACAAAATTGCAACTATCGGAGATGTGATATAGATGAGAGAAATGGTAGGGAGGCCCCTCCTTGTTCCATAACCTTATTCAATCATACCACTCTACCATTATTAAGAGAGAGAAGGGTTTTCCTTTTCTCCATTATTAATATTCTTCTTCTATTGTCAGCAACTCTTTGGATATTTGGAATAGAGGGGAATGCCAAGTTTGAAATGATTGATGTTTGAATGCAAAAAAAAATAATAATAAAAAATAAAAAATAAAAAATCCAACTTAAAAAGAAGGTTCATTTTGTTTTGCTCTCTCTCTTCCAAACACATTGATTATTCAACCCATGTTGGCCACACAAACTGGTGCCAGTCCTATTTTATATGGTACAAATTTTCAAGCCCTATAAGGCCCAAATACAACTTTTCTTTCTTTTCTTTTTTTTTTTTTAATTTTGGGAAGTTCTCTAATACTAAATTATAACACTTAATTTTGGTTCGTCTATAATAACAACATAATCTTGAATGAGATGTATTCAAAATTATCGTAAATGGTAAAAGTGTAGAAAATATTTACAACTAATAGCAAAATATACTGTCTATCTGCGATATACCATGATAGACTACTATCTGTGTCTATCGTGATACAAATAATAATTTATTACGATCTATCGTAATTTATCACAGATAGATAGTCAAATTTTGCTATATTATAAATATTTTGGTCCCTTAATTTAAAAATCAAAAGACACAGCCCATAGCCCCTCAAAGATTATATACCAATTAATAGACATCAGATTGCAATTCTAAAGAAACAGCTACATAAAGCACAAATATTATAGCAATTTCTAGATGTCATTTTTCAAGAGGATTCAATGAAGAAAAAAGAGAGAAATACTTTTAACTACCATTATTAGAGATGCATTTGATACCGTAAACGTTTAATTTTGTGTCTTATTAGTCCCTAATCTATTTAATATTTTTTAAAATTCATGAACCCATTAGACGTAAAATTGACATTTTTTTTTTTGACCTTTCTTTTTTAAGTAGTATGAGGTGAGAAAATTTGATCCACAAATTATTTTGTTCGTTGATACAAAATAAATATTAATTGAACACTATACACATTTTGACTAAAAGTTAAATATTATAATTTTATATCTAATAGATTCGTTAATTTAAAAATATATATACTGAAACATCGTAATGTATTAAATATTTTAAAATTTCAAGAAACTACTAAACACGTAATTTAAAATTTAAAAGCTTCCTAGATGCAATTATGAATATTTTAATTCAAAGGAAAAAATTTTTTAACACAAGACAAGGGAAATACAATGAATGGTAAACTACATAAAATAAAACTTTCTTGTGTATGGGTAACGTTCACTATATGGCCTCCACGTACGATCAAATTGCCAATTGGGTGTCGACTACCGAACTTGAGCTGCTCCGGCAGCCGTGCGTGGCGGCCCAATCGTGAGCTGCGGCCTACGATTACAGTGAAAAATTAAAATTATTGGTTTGGGGTAAAATAAAAATGAGTTTAAACATATGAGAAGGTAGGGTGCTAGAAACTCTTTTGACTCCTTTAACAGCTGCAACTAACCACGGAATGGACACCAAAAAGAAAACAAAACCTACAAACTTACTATTATTATTATTTTCATTGATTTTGTTCACTGGTTACTATACGCTTATTTCATTTTTATCGAGTAAATATTGTTTTTCTTTGGTAGCTGAGAATAAAATAAGACTATGATGAGTTCAATTTTATGGTGGTATTTAAATTTCATTTGCTACTAAAACCAAAAAAAGGGAGAATATATATTTATATCCACATTAGAAGGAGAGACGTTTAATACAACATTTAAACGGCAATTTTCAAATCTAAAATATGGTGATTGATTTCCTGTTCTTTTCTTTTCTTTTCTAATTTTCATTATTCGTTAGTTCATTTTTTTTAAAAAAGTAAAGCCTTATTTGAAACTTTGAGTCAACAATAAAAATACAATTTAGGCCAATTGCAAAAAAGTTGTAATTAGACCCTCAAACTTTTAATTGTAAAAACTAGGACCTCAAACTTCTACAAATATCAAAATTAAATCCTCAAACTTACAATAATTATGAAAATTGGACCACAAATGATAAAAATTAAACTCTTTAACTTGTACAAATGTTACAATAATTATGAAAATTGAACTACTACCATACTTTAGGGGTTATTTTTGTAATTTGCCTTAGAATTTTTTAAAACTTCTCTTTTCTTCCTCTTGATGACACTAATTACATTTCTTCTCGCCAATAGTTTGTTTGAGTGTGAGATTTCATAGGAGAGAAATTTTAGTTATGATTGGATATTATAATTTATTATTTAAGAAACTTTTTTTCAAACGAAATAAATAATGAATGAGTTGCCAGTCATAAATATTGAATTTTATAGACTAAAACTCAATTTTTATTATTATTATTATTTTTTTTTAATATTAATTAAAACATTGTTAAAAAAATTGAAAAATGTGGGCGTTGAGGGGAAACCGCAGGACAAGAGTTCTGAAAACATAAAAGAGTTAAATAGTAATATTCAGATTATCCCATTTTTTTTTAATGCAGAAACAGAGGGAATATATCATGTAGATTCTTGAGGATGAATTCAAATTATAGCTCCACCCTAACTATGAAAAACGGGATAATCTAAATATAACAATTTAATTCTTTTATGTTTTATAGATGTTTTATTTTTTTAACAAAAGAAATGTGTAATCGTCTTTAATAACCTATACAAGTAATTTATTTCATTATTAAATGTTTTAAGCCATATATTTCATAAACTGTTCACCTTTTTCTTTCACATTTCTTTTATTTCCTTTATGTAACAAAAATAAAATTGCATTGCTTAAGTGTTTTATATTTTCTTATTTACTAAACATTTGAATGCCGCTTATTTCATGTTCTCTAAAATTTTTAAAAAATTAAAATAAAAATTTTGGGTGAAGTTCTATGTTAATTTAGTTTGGACAAATATTAATTTGTGTCCCTAAATTTAGAAAGCTGTATCAACTAAAACTCTAAATTAATAACGTATCAATTAACACTTTAAACTGCCATAAGTGTTAAATTTAGACCCCTTCAAATTTTGTTTAACCAACATCTTCTCCATAAAATCCTTGTCTTAAATCATAAGTCAATTGAACTCATAAATTTTCACCAAAATGAGTATAACTCATGGTATCAAATATGTGCTAACACGTTGATGCTAAAAGTTATCAATCACTCCGACCTATGTATTGTAAATATATATATATATATATATATATATATATTTATTTATTATACATTTTAGTAGTAAAAATTATAAATAACATTTAGATTTTAAATTATGATTTGGGGAAAAATTAGAATAAGAAACAGGAGACTGATTTAAAGTCGATAAAAAAAAAAAATTGGACAAAAATGAAATAATCACACTAAACATAAAAAAAAAAAATTGGACAAAAATGAAATAATCACACTAAACATAAAAAAAAAAATTCATAAACTTCTGCAACTCAATCCAGATAAAAATTTCATCCCATTTTTTATATAGCAATTAGAAATTTAATTGATACAACTACAAAAGTTTACGAGTATAATTAGATATTTATTATACATGTTAGTAGTAGTAAAAATTATAAATAATATTCTTCGTTTTTTAAATTATGAGTAGGAAAACAAATAGAATAAGAAACAGAAGACTTCAATTTTTGTTTGTTCTCAAAATCTCTACACAGTTATAAAATTGTTTTCAAAAAAAAATTAACATGAAATATTCATACTAAATACGTTACTTTTTTTTTTTCCCTAAAAGGAAACAGGCTATCAAACCATTGCCAAATTAACCAATACTTTCTTTTAGCTTTTGATCTTTAAACACAATTAGAAAACACTATTAGCTTGTTAATTAATAATTTACTTAAGTATAAAATAAAACACGAGAGGTGAAGGCAGAAATATGATATTTTTGGATAAGGACGGATATAATTAACTTAACATTACTTTCTATACTTTCTAACGTACCTTTGTTTTAGCTTCATCTAAATGAAACAAAATTAAAAACGTTATTTGTGATTTCTTTCTAAATTCCAACTTAATTTTTATAGCTAACAAGTTTTTTCCTCCATGTAATTAAATGATTAATAAGGAAAATGCAATTAACTCAACTAACGTGCAGAAATGTTAACAAAACAGTTTCAAACACACTAAAATAAAAAATAAAACGAGCTCTAGAAGAGTTAATCACCTTTAAAGACAATGTCCTGTTTTCTTCTGAAAGGAGTCTTTCCTGAATTGGAAAAAAAAAGTGGGACAATAATTATCATAAAAAGAGAAAGATAAAAAAGACATTTCTAACTGAATTAATTACCTTTTCTTGTAGTTGTTGTATCTGCTCCTTGTACAGCTGAGCCTAGAACACACCCCAATTTCAAGCTTATGTTTTTCAGTAATGAAGAAAAGATACTGAAATCTAGGACAATAATAGTTTGAGTGGATAATTAATTAAAGTAAATCAGATTTCATTCTAAGAACTATTTTGAAAATTAGGGACTAATAACACAAACATCAACCTATAGGGACTGGATTTATAATTAATTCATTTGCATATGTACCTTTCTGGCCCTAATTTGAAAGAGGCTTCGCTGAAGCTGAGCATCAAGTACTTGAAGTTCATCATGGGTACAAGAATCCAGTCCATATCCCAACAGCTTGCTATATATATAGATATATAAAGACATTATTCCATCGGAAGGGAGATGAATTTAATTGAAATGAATAAAAAATTTACCTTTGAGAAAGTTGCAACAACTCCATCTTCTTATTAATGCTTTCAGCTTCAAGTCTTAATTGCTAAACAAAAATGGAGAAATGATGAACTGAAGGAACCAATGTTATAGGTCTTATGTCTTAACTAAGAAGTGAGGAGCAAAAATCTACGATATAGATTCAAACCCCATATGGACAATGATTTCGATATCCAAATTTCATTCTGAAATAAATATAAAGGAAAGCATTTCAATTTGTGGGGGCACATAACGTATGGTTTAAAATTAAATTACTAAAATTATTAATAAAAATCTAACTGATGAAACATGATAATAAATGTTAATCTATTATTCCATGATATTATTGGCTAGGTTCATTGATTTTTGTTATGCACGTCAAACAAACAAAAGTAATGTAAGTAATATGGGCACAATATTAAGATTCATCTTTAGTCTCTTAGTTTAGTCTTGAGTATGATTTTCATTACTTTCTGAACATTCAAAATATTACCCTTTTCATTTGAAGTTAAAAGTTAGTTTTCATTTGATAATTATATTTTAAAGTGTTTTAGTTTTACCTGAATTTTGAGTATAATTTTTCATCTAATTATTTGGGTTGGTATGCTATTTATTAATTTAAAAAATTACATTTACTCTAATTTCGTTAGATTTTAATAATTTTTTGTCACTGTGAAAAAATCACATTACGAAAATTCTTAAATCAAATAGTTCAAAATTATTTCGAAGGAACAAAAGTGAAAATTCAAGAGTAAAAGTATAAAATTTTGAAACCTAGATAGTGAACTATCTTTTCTTAAATTGTAGCTACTCAAAGACCGTTTGGAGTAAGCTCAACAAAGGTGACTACATTAACCATTTGCACTCCATTGTCTCCCTTGTTGACCTTTTGCAACTCACGATGAATTCAAAGGCCAAAATTATTTAAAGTAATATCATCATGGCAACCCTGTGGTGTTCGTGGCTTGAAAGGAATAGAAGAACTTTTTCAAGACAAAGAACCAAACCAAGGTCACTTGTGGGAAGATATTACATTTTTGGCAGCTTTATCGTGCTCTAAATCTATGAAATGCTACAATCAATTTGAACGGGAAAACTTTCCTTTAGCCTCTTTTCTCCCCTTTTTGTATTGAGCTGTTATCTAGCTCTTATTGTACATTTTCATATCCTTTATGAATGATATCTCTATTGGTTTTGGGGTATGATGAGGATACTAAAAATGTGGTCTCGGAGCAGTTATTGATCCAAAGCCTCTAATTTTTTGGTCAAAACAATTTTTTTTGAAGCTTAGAGATAGATATAAATAAACTAAAAACTCAAAAGATAGAATGGTAAGATTCTAAAAGTTAGAGACAACCTTTCGAAATCTAAAACTAAATGTAACATAATCCTCCTCAAGTAACACGACAACGAGACTTGAAGGACCGACAAAAACATAAAGTTTGAAAGATGAAAATATGATTGGAGTAAAGTGAATGAAACTAAAATATGTTGATAGTTAAGATGGGGAAAAAAGACCTGTAATTGGAGTTGTCTATCAAATCTGGTACTGTTTTTCCCATCTCTTGAACATTTGCGATAGCGCTCTACAATCCTTGGCATCCTGAAACCATAATATATACATATATACTTCCCAAATAAGTTTCAAAGTTGTTGAAAGCTATATAAGTTAATTGGTATAGATGTTAAATTAGTATCCAAACGTTACGAATGTTTTATTTATTTATTAGTAGTATATATTACCCATCCTTATCCTTATTGTACTTCACTATTCACCATGTCCATTCATTCAACATCACTCGAGTACTTGAGAAAGGAAAAAAGGTTAAGTATCCATCCCCCTTACACCAATTCATTTCATCTCCTACAGTGTATAGTGGACTACCCACTTCACTATTCACTCCTCATTTTACTTTCTTTTTCCTCTCTATCCCTACAATAATCTACATGTTTACTGCCTATAATCACATACATTCACTTACCCTATAAACCCTATCATCCTTATATTTACTCATTCAATACATGCATGTATGTGAACTTCATCCATAAAATTCACTAATGAACAGACAAAATGAACTCCAGATATTACAATATTTGAAGTTAAAAGATTAATTTAGTTGACGGTTGTCAATTCAAGCCTAGTTCAATAATTAAATAAAACAAACACACCTCTATGTAATTGTTGAAGAAGAAAATAGAAGTTTGATGAATACTTTAGTATTTATCTTAGGCCGCACGAATGAGTATGATTCAATAAATTCGATAGCTAATAATTTATTACCATTTCAAAGACTAAAGACTGATGGTGAACAAAGAAAAAGATCTTGTATTTAGTTTATGAACCATGTCATTCATAAAAAATATAGCTGCAGAATTAAATAGCAAAACGATCAAACATGAACAATCATGTAACCACATAAACCAAACCGAGACCTGATTTTGTGTCAAATTTAACACCTGATTTAAGTTCAATGTTCAACTTTATGATATTATAGCAAGGTAAAATTTAATTGGTATGCGAAATACATTAAATTTTAGTGTAGAACTCTATACAAGTTTGGAAGGACTCGTTCGGTAATATATTCTAATTTCTTACTTGGAGTTTACTTTTTTTAAAGAGAAAAAATACTATTTGAAAACTGTTTATTTTTAAAACTTTTCTTCTTTCTTTCGTTTATATACATTATGTAGAGTATACTATAATTAATACTGTATACATAAACGGTTGAGATGTTTTCAAATATAGCAAAATAAACAAAATTATTTACAAATGTAGAAAAATTTTATTGTCTATCACTGACATATAATAAAATTTTTCAATATTTGTAGATAGTTGAATATTTTTTTTATTTATAATTATTTTCCTAAATGGTTTGATATCCTTTTATTCTTATTTTTCTTAGAAACTGTTTGATATCCCTTTCTTATTTCTTGTTCTCCAACTTTTTAAGTTCAGAAGGAAAAAATGTTTCTAAAAAAATACATGTGTCAACTTTAATTGAGAGGATCCATAGTCTATGGATCTTTAAAAACAACAAAACTAAATATTTCATTTCAAAATTATTTTTTTAAGTTCAATATTCAAATTTTTATTTGAAAAAACTTTTGTAAGTCAACTGTTTTTAGATAATGCTGGTCTTTATGTTATATAAAAATTTAGAGCTGAGAACAACAAACAAAGCACTTCCATTTGTGGTTTTCAAAATTTTGTTATTCACTATTCTAAAGGATAAGAAACAACAGACCAGAAGAATTCTTTTACCAAAAAAAAATCAACTTGTCGAGTGTAAATTTGAATATTTGACTTCTTAGATCAAGTATATATATATATTAATTATTTTGCAAGTTAATAAAAAAAAAAAGTAAAAGTGAATAATATAGCTTATATTTTTTTTCAATCCAACATAGCTCATCTATAAGATATCAATTACCATCTAAAAAGTCAATGAACCAATCACCACCAATTAATTGAATTAAAAATACTTATGTTTTTCAAATTAACAGTAATATTTAAAGTAATAAAAATAAATTTTATTTTAAATGAATTTAAACAATATTAATTTTAAATTAGCTAGAGTAAAGATAGTATTTCACTTCTCAAATCATATACAAGAAAACAAAAGTATGTATATGATACATGTTTTCTTGAAGCAAGGCCAAATAGTCCTTAGACCCTATCGAGAAGGCTAGTCATAAAGCCATTTATACTGACTAAAACAATACTCACAAAAAGATGCCAAAATTTGCTAATTCATAGATAACTATGTTCTTCGCTCTAGAAATTTTACAACCAACAACAAACAATCATTCACAGAGGCAACAAGAGAACGAGCCTTGTCAAAAGAGAGAGAGAGAGAGAGAGAGAGAGAGAGAAAAAAAAAAAAAAAAAAAAAAAAAAAAAAAAAAAAAAACAAA